>CM056994.1:302180909-302455909 GCA_029891345.1 Dryococelus australis | reverse complement strand
CAGCAATAGGCGGTGAATTTAAGCTTATAGGTAAATATTTTATTCAAGACTTTTACTCTTATGAATAACCACTTTCCCCTTATACTAATGTGATTCTGCTTAATTTAAATATTTTCCTGCGAACAGATACCTCACAATCTCAAAAACGTGAATTCTTTTCTGGGCACATTTGATGAACATTATATTTCCTCAAAATTATGAAGCATTTTCAATAAAAATGTTATTAGAATTTATATCTGACAAAGGACGTTTTCGTAGGTATTTTAATAACAAAGTGCAAAAAAAAAAAATACCTGTCATATAGCGTAAACCACAAGTTTTTATGAAACATTAAGGCAATTTTTCAATCACCACCTCTAAAATAAATATTACAGTGTTACGAATTAGGCCAGTGCATCAGTGGTAAGAAAACACATTTACATAATGATGAAAAGAATTTCACGTTCCACGCACAAAACACATACTTTTGTCGCAATTTGCCTTACGTTTTACGATTCTTAAATATAGTCCATTTACGGTTTCTCCAGATCTTTTAAAACGAACCTTTGAAAAATCACCCTAGGCATAACATGTACACCTGTTTTCTCCAATAACTTGTATACCACAAATTATAACACTGTGATTAACTGTAAGTACTATATTCTTGAATAAATTACACTTTAACTTAGTATCTTCTATAACTTGTAATATTTATTTTCTATTAAATACAGATTAAAAATAGTGAGAGCAGCGATGTTTTAGCAACGACTAGCAAGAAATAGTTAACAGTTTAGATTGCTGTTTTATCCTAGTTTTTTGGCATGCAATTTGTAAAATAAACATTGCCTGTTGATATATTTAAACTTGACGCTGGCTAACAGCCAGCCACGTTAAGACCATGCCGGCGCTCACCACTCATGTGACACGTGGGCATGCACGTGTACAAAGAGGCCGTAACCTGAACTTTCCAATAACAAAATATTTATTTGAAGTGTAAAATTATGGCTCTTGTTTATTTTCAGGTTTTCAAGTGTCTAAATGTTAAAAACGTATGTTTGATCATATTGCACAATGTTTGGTTATGAATTCAAAATGTGAGCTGCGCAAAGACTAAGAACATTATTAATCCGACGTGAATGCCGTCATAAAAGACATTTAATGAATACAGAAAATTTACAATTCAAATCTAAAATGTAATTTATATTTAAATTATTTATGTGCCATTTATTTTCAAATATAAAAGTTTAACTCGGCGTGCATAGCACTTCCGCTTGTGTGAACCCCTTAGGCAGACATGGTAGGTCTGCGCAATCCCTGCCTCTACGCATTTCATCGAGGAAAGCTGGCGAGGTAAGACACTGTCATGTACGCACTACAAACTTTTTGCACTGATGTAGATTACAAAAGTTTCACTTTAGTATACCGATTAACCTTTGCTTTGTGTACATTTTGCCAGACAAACCCCAGCATTATGCTTCCGCTCAACTTAATAATTTGTGCCCTTGTGGCTTTTTCAAGGTAAACGAGGAGGAGAAAGATGTCGGAGATGCCACGTGACCCGCGCAACTTTGAATCAGGTGCCATCCGCCTATGTTAAAGGTGTTTCAGTCTAATTTCTGTATAATTGCTGCGTGCAATTGTAAGGGCTTTATTTTCACGTATGTATTTAAGGGTAATTTTCATGTTTAATTGTTTTACTGCCACATCAATTGAGACCACGTGGTTAACCGCCGCCAAGTCAATGTCTGGGCCATCCATGCGCTTTGAGGGTTTATTTGTGTAAAATCATGTGCGCCATAATTTATTTCAGGGTCTATGTATTTTTCATTCAGGGTTCCGTGTAATTTTCACGTAGCTGATGCTTTGTATGTATGACTACGCGTGATGATCACGTGATCTACTACGAATCTTATCCAGCAGCATCCGCCCCATCTAAACTTGCTTTCACGTATCTGCGTGTTTAATGTGGCCATCAACATCGTGTCCCATCTTATTTCATATGTATTTTTGCCATTTATGTAAGTGTAGGGTGAAATTATTTCCGTCCTAGCCGGCTATGTGTATAGGCCACCACCCCACTAACCACATGCGGCATGGCGAGCCCCGACGAGTCCGCGTTAGCGATGACAAATAATCACACGTGTTTGTTCATTTCATAATTCTCTGCGCCGTGTCTTCAGGAAAAATAGGCAGTCCATTCTAGCAGCTGTCGACCCCTTTCCTTGTGAAGATTGTGTTTTCTAACACCACAGAGAAGTCATCCACCTAGGAGTGCGCTAGATTAATTGTGGGCTGGGGAGCACCCGAACGGAATTAGCTAGACACATCCGAGTTCATGCATAAAGTTAACCTTAGCATGATTTTGTCTAAGTGACAGAATAGAAGCAAGTATCACAATGCTTAAAGCCTTTCTTTGTAGTGACAGACACCTCTCGCCATTTTTCAGTTATAGATGTTTAGTAATGAAAAGTGTTTTGTAAGTACGCTTGGGTGAGACGGACACACAGAACCCACAGCATCCCTGAGAACCCTGAGACTCAACAATGCAGTGACTGGGAAACACCGCTGGCGCCCATCTACCGTAAGTTTATTATGTCACCGTTCGTCTCGTGTCTCACCCGATGGCGTCACACTGAAGGAAACATATTACATTGTTACAGTTAAAAAGTATCAGCGCAAATTACAGTGCGTAGGTCCTAGTGACATGGTGTTTTTTTTTTTCATCTGAGGAAGAAGATTCAATAGGCGGAGCGTAGTCATTCTCTTTCTTTCTCCCTCTCGGGAAGTTTCACACTGTCTGTAGTAGCAGGAAATGATAGACATTTTCATTTTAACATATTTCATACATATTACAGTAAAAAAAATGATTTTGAATTTGTAATTCACAAATGAAACAAGATTTTATTGTTTGAATACATATATTTAAAAGTGATGGCAAGACGGCTACACATCCAAAGGTGGCATAAGTGGCAGGTGACTGGTGAAGCCGAATGGCCATGGCATGGCGTTGGGCATGTTATTGAACAAAGTGCTATGTTCGTAGTCGTTGTGTTTTTCAAACCTGCTTGGGCAAGTTACGATGTTGAGATAAATATGTTTTTCCATGGCATGAATAAATATACTGTAAAGTGTGTCGTGACTGTCGTGAGTGAAAGAGTATTGTTGCTATTATGTTATGTTGGACCAGTGTGCGTGTGACTGCAAATATCGGACATGTGAAATTTATGCATTTCAACCGTGAACTTTTTTTAAGACGAAATTAATGGTTTGAAAGTTAGCTTTGTTAATAACAACGTTGTAACATTTCCCTAGGTGTTTGAAACACAATTTACATTTCTATGATATGAATGTGTGACACAACCTCCACAACAACAAAAACTAAGCCCAGCCAGATAAATAAAAAAAATTATGAAATAAACCTAGAAAACAGTAAGTACCAATCCATATAAATAAGATAAAAGTCACAGTAGGTCTATTTGTGTGCACGTTCACCTCTATCTGTTAAGTTTGTCACTGTTACCTACGAAAAATAAGCGGCACGAATTGCATGTTTGAATTTATATTCTTTTTCGTTGGACTGGTTGCTCCTTTGCTTTAATATGTATTCCAACTGATGCATGCCACACTGCTACGCACACTATGGGTCGACTTCGTCCCATCAGGGAGCGCTGAGAGTCTCGGGACAAGTCATAAGCAGCATACATGATTCCAAGTGGCTACAGGATTGATCCAGGGGATGGACAATTACAGACATGGAAGATAATTAACGCGCTTAATTATTTAAATTGTACTGCCACCCAAAACTTCGACATGCGGTCGCCACCCCCTTGAAAGAAATTGTTTTAACCAAAGAGCCACGGACCAACCGATAGCAAAAAAAGACAATTATAAGAGTCACCACAGGATCGCAGCACCCCTGCATCGAGTGACGTCACAGCAGCAGAGCCTTAAGCGGAAGTAGTAAACCTGTTATCAGCCTCAACCCAGGGTGTTAAGGAATACGCTGCACCGCCACTACCCTGAGATTATCAGCCCCTGCGGAGAAAGGCTAGCATCCCCCGCACCCCTGGGAGAGCCCTAAGCGAAGTTTTTTGGACTATATAAGGAAGCTCAAAATCGCCTCTAGCCAGAGTTCGTCGGCCCACCGACTGCCAAGATTGGGGGCCTCTCCTGGGTCTGTTCAAGACCTCCTCCTCTCCCAGCTTGCAAAAGCTCTACCAGCTTCTTCAGCTTTAGAATGCTACACCAGCTCCAACAACCTACACCAGCTCATCCAGCATCTCCTGCAACGTGTAGAAGACTCCCCAGAGGTAACTTTGACGTCCTCACCCTGCACCCATTTACCCAAGTCTATTCCTTGACTCAGCAGCAGCAGGTTGTCGCGATGTGCCCTCTTGACAACCACCCCTCGGGAAGTAAATCACTGTAAATTGCAATCTTTCAAAGAGTAGCTAGTGTGGTTAAAACTTGTCCAGGCTCACCTTCACCTGAGTTAACGTAATGAAGTAACTTAAATTTAAGCACTTAGATTTGTATAATTGAATCAGGATTCCCTAGTATTTTCCTAGACATACATAAATATTACGTCAAAGTTTATTTGGTTGACTCCATCATTTATTTAACCCTCGTAATTTTTAACTGAAAGTGTTTTTAAGTGAGTATTTAACTTTCTCCCTGTGGAATACGTGTGAGTGGGCTGAACCCTCAGGAGAAGGAGCTTGAAGAAGGCTTTTGTCCGAACTACCAAAACTCCTGGGAGCGTCCGATACGCTCTTGCCTGTCCACAGACACACTCAAACTCTCACCTGCCAATTCTGCCATCAGTACCTTGGGAGTGTCTGAAAAGACATTCCCCAATAGGACTGAACGTTGGCAGAAAAAGGGGAAGAGTACAATAATACCTAGCTGTAATATCGAACCTTGTGTTAAGAGGCTGCAAGTCTTTTAGAACACTACCGTAATAAATTTTCTAGCTTCAGATGAATAGGAAAAGAGGCGGATTATCCGGCCGAATTAGACATAAAGAGAGACAAGCTTTGCAGTGAGAATTATTTAAATCTAATATTACCCTGCTATTGGACTCCACTCGTGATGTCGCACCACCATCTACAGCACCCAAAGTTATGGTCCCCATCCCGCGTCTTATCTTGCAGATAGTTGCGTGTGACCATGAATCGGGACTAGATTCTCACCTGGGTATCTGTTGGCTGTGGCCCGACTATGAGTACGTGAGTTACTACCAGCCGACTAAACTCACACCAGTCGTAACCCTACCAACCCCATACTGAGTAAAGGACCCACCAACCACATAATACGTGCACAATCCATACGGCGGCAGGGAAGGTGATAAAGATTATTTTACCCACCAAAATCACCGCTAAAACCTGAATAGCTTCCACTCCACTTAACTTTATTCTCACTTGGAAACCAATGAGACCAGTTTCTTGGGAACAACCAGGTAGTGAATGTGGGTCCGAGTTAGATCAATCGGCCGGATCACGATCCCCCTCCATTGCAATTTAGCTATCATCCACAGTTCCCAATAACTCCTAAGCAACTTGGGACAGCTGGCGTTCCATCTATTGGCAGCCTTCTTGGTGAGTAAAGTTACACTCCCTGGGTGGGAGATATTTGCAATCTGATTCACCTTGGGGTTTGATTCACTTCCACTCCGATGTAATCCTTTCACTAGGTGACACTCACCAAACCACCTCAACGTGGGCAAACCATGATCTGCCAGGCAGAAAAAAATCCTACGAGAAGAGAATACACTGCCAAAGGGTTGTAATTAGGACTCAGGAGGGTAATCAGCACTCTCAGTGACGTGTGTCTAATGGAAGAACCTGCTCCGCCACGAGGACCTAGTCACGACAAATTAGATCCTTCATAAGTCAAACGAATGAAGGAAAGATTGGAAAGTTTGTCACAACTAAGGCCATCATTTTAACAAAATAACCCAACACACATCAATAACATGACGTTAAATATTACTCTTCTTCCTGCCACAGTTGTAACAGGGTTAAACAGATTCTCAGCAAAAATTTAATGTGTTACGTGCTATGTTGTGTGTAACAAATAGTCATAAAGTGGACGTAAATATTGTTATACGCTAAATTGTGAATATTAGTACGTAATTCTTTGAACAGCTGTAAACTGCAAAAATCTCATATGACAGTTATAAAAGTAGAAGTCACATGGCAGTGTTTATGTGTAGCAGAAGGTGGGGGCAGAAACACTGCCATTGGAACCTCAATGCATGGAAAAGGTTCTCTGGATGGATGAGTCGAGGTACATGTTAGTACATGCCAATGGAAGGATACAAAGTGTGCTACCATGTACATGAAAAGATATATTCCTTATGTCAGGAGAACACAGTTTAGGCTGGTGGTGGTGGTATCCTTGTGTGGCCCGTGATCAGTTCAGTGGGAGGGGCCCAACAAAATAGTGGGCCACCAGGAGAATGTATACTGGGCAGAAGATATGAGGGGACGTATCTGGAAGGCGACCAGGGGACAGATACGCCCATTCCCTAAAGAAGCACCAGAGCACAAAGCCCACACCACAAAATCTGAGGTCGGTGCCGAGGAAAAGAGGAAAGATGACTCCCCAGATGTCGCCAGCGATGACAAGAGATTCCGTGGAGAAGTCCACTGGACCGCGAACATCGCCATCGACCCATGTCATTGAGCCCGATCCAGGAACGGGCAGAACCACAATGCGCCAATGAGGTAGAGGAGTATCAAGAGCCGCTACTTCAATCTGCCACCCCGCCCGCGCCAGCTCCGGAGGGCCTGGCAAACCCAGGGACTACTACGTTGAATGACGCAGCACCCACCGCAGTCGCTTTCCCTCCCGAGAGGGCGGAAGCCACCAGCCGTGCCGAGGAGCCAGAGGAGTCCGAAGAACCTCTGCCGACTGCCACCCTGGTCCCGATGTCGGACAACGCCAAGGTTGACGTTAAGACTTCCCCTTCTGCAAAGGAGAAGGCATCCACAAGTGCCAACAAGGTTGGGGGGACCCCGGAGCCCTATCTCTGACGGTGGAGCCAGCCGCGTCTAGCCCGGATAAGATGGCCACTCACCTGGTCTCCATGCTAGGAGGCATAGAGGCCCATCCCCATGGTTCACCGATTGGATTGAGAGGATAAGCCCAGTCGCTCAGTCGCCGAGGTCAAGGACTCCGAAGAGTATCTGCCTCTGCTGGCCACCCAGACCGCGCCTACACAGGATGGTCTCAGTGCTGGACAGCGCTGAGGCCAATGTCACCTGGACCTATCCGACAGATCGGGAGGGTGAGACGAGCAGACAAGCCGATGGGGCTCAGGTGCTCGAAGAGCCTCAGCCTCGACCGGCCACTCCAACCGCTCCTACCCGGTGAGGTTGGTGGTCACCAGGAGTCCCCACTGCCGCAGCTGCGTCCAGCCCAGACGGTGCAATCCAACCCCAGGTCCAGGCATCACGAGACACCAGGGTCGATGCAAACAGGACTCATCCTTCCAAACGGGAGGATGAGCCCAGCATCCAAGTTGGAGCGTTATTGAGGCACCCAGAGGATCGACTCTGTCAGCCACCCAGCAGCCGCCCCTCCAGGAGGAGAAGGCCAATGATCGTCACCCAGTTCCTGATGGCTCCCAGCGGGCAACTGCTGGGGACGAGAATCCATTGATCGCCAGCCAGCCTGGAAGAGAGCAACTTGCCCGTGCCTGTCATGGTACCTACCAGCCTGACAGATATCATGAGTAGGGATGGGCTGATACCACATTTTGCCGATACCAACGATACTGATATTCAGCTGCCGATGCCACCGACTACAGCAATGCGATACCAGTTTTTATGAGTACAATCATAATTCCCAATTTCCGATACATATTGAGAAATACTTTTATTACTTAAATTGAAGTCTTCAGTTTTGTGAACATTGTAAGAACTTTGTATTAGGTGTCTACAGCATAGAAATGAAATACAACACTAATTTTAATATTATTTTATAAGATAGACAGTTTAATAGGCCAAATAAGTGACTTAAAAGTTGAGCAAAAACTGTTACCAGACAATACAGCATTCATTACATACCAAATTCACTTTAACGACGCCCTTCAAAACTTCAGGCAATTTGATCCGGACTTGGATTTTAGACCTCAGAAATATAACACATAACCTCGAAATGCATGTTTATTTAAACCAACAGCCTGAAGATGTCATTAAAAATAGCTCATTGAAATTAATTTAATTAAATATTGACTTAAAATTGAACAAAATTTAATTTTTATTTATATTAATATTTTCGCCTAGTATTCGTTCGTTTGCCAAGTCATACACAATCTCTTGGTAAAATGACAACTAATTTATTTGCGACAATTTTTGCCAATTATTACTTGCCGAGTCTTACTCATACCTTTAAAATTCTAATCAAAACCGCTGCTGACAGTTTCCAATAATAACTACGCCCATCAAAATACTACCACTGTCATAACCTTTAACCAACCTATGAGTGCAGTATACGGATAAGAAGAACAAGAATACAGGTTGCTTTCTCATTGTTGCCAACCTACAAATGAAGTAAAAAACTTAAGAAGAAAATAGAGCACAAAAAACTGTTGAGGGATGTAATCAATACTATAGAAAGCACTAGTCTATTAGCCACGTTGTTTTGTATACATGTAGTGTTCAAAAACGAATAATGCACATAATCTTTGGCAAATGTACCGACAGGAAATACGGTAAAATGTAAACAATGAGAACATATCATCGAAAAACAATTGTTCCAAATATATTTTAGGTTCCTGAATATCTGATTGATGGATGTGGTAAATTATGAGACGTAGCATGCGGGTTTATTTAACATGGTTTATATAGGATATTTGTTGGGACCGTCCAAATAAAAGATGTGTATGGAAGATTGAATAAACAGGACTGCAACGAAAAAGTGCTATTGCAGTAATCTAACTGCTACTAATGGGTGAATAATAATAGGCAAATAATTTTATGATGCCACTGATGCCGATGGTTGTGTTATCAGCCGGTTAATCACCATCGACCTATCCCTAATCATAAGTCACCCTGGCAACCGACATCCCGATTCAAGTGACAGTATCCTCTACATGTGGCCATTAGAAAGTGGGTTCGGCCAGCGAAGACTCAACCTAACACGCAGTAAGTAGAAGTGCATTGAACAATTATACAGCCGTAAATTACTATTGAGTGTATTTGAAGTAAAACGACAAACCGTACTGGTGCGGCCATAAATTGCTGTCATTAATACATTAAACAAGTTACATAAATGTAAAGTCAGTTTCGCAGCCATAAATTGCTGCTAGGCAGTGAAAGTAAAAAAGGACAAACATACCACGTAAATAACAGCATAGCAAGTCATTGACATTGTGCTACCCCAACTAGTGACATTGCTAGAGTTTTCGTGGCACCCAAGGACGCTGTTACAGTGGCAGTGTTACTAGTGTAAATAATTGATGCAGAGACATCCCATCAAGTTCCTGTGTAGTTCCAATGTATAGACACTTCCAATTCTGAGAAGCAGATGACAACAGGCCAGTGCCTAATATATCGAACCAAGGACTCTCACCAATGAGCAAGTTTGAAAATTTTAAAATAATTTTTCAAAGGAATAGTTGTAAATATTTGTACTGTAGTGCTCTTTGTGGCTTTGAGGGTTTAACATATGTTTTTTATTTTAATGTAGCTAGTCCATACTGCAATGTGATAGTTAAAATAAATTTATAGTGCACGCATGTTGTAAATATTAGTTTGTTTCTGCTGGCCTACGTGACGGAAGGCCTACCGCCGGCAAACCCCTCAGTTTTTGTGTCACTTGTAACTGTTACTTGCCGTGCGACATGTTAGGAAGGATTAGGCACAGCCACTTTTTCCTCGCCCTCAATGACATGGCAGGTAGAGGCTAGCTAACCAACCTCTCACAAGTGAGGCCTTGCTTACATGAAGTGTTCAATTTTTTTTATATATGCCGCTTGTTTTTTATTTCTCTCCCCACAGGTTTTACCTGTAAAATTATGTCTGTATAACATAACCAAGACTTCAGCTTAATATTATACAGTGGCATATTTACAGAAAGAAGGGCACAACAACTCACCAGACACAGGGAAACGTTTTCTCTCCCAACACCGCCACTCCCTGATGGTGGAAAAGGGAGGGGGGTGAGAGAAACCTATTAGCTGGTCATTCCTCCTGGCCGACCACCACCAGCTGTCCATGTGAGAGAGAGAGACAGTGCTACTCCAGTAATTACTCCACATGACTTATGCGGCGCATGCCGCCGCATCGCAGAGGCCAGCACCCAGAGGAGCGAACATTACAGAGGGGAAACCAGCCTTCTTGGGATGACAGTTCTAGATCATCGCCGAGAAGATGAACATTATTTTTCTTTGCCCCGATTAGCCTTCGTGATACTTTCCTGACATATCTGCAACCGACTTTGTCTCATCTGTGCGCATCTCCTTGGCGCACCACGCAGGGTCTGAACCAGTATTAAACCTACCAAAGTGCCTACAGGTTACATCCCTTATTGAGGGGACTAATACAGACGTGTCAGTTTTGTACTGTTCGCCACAGTCAAAAAGCCATGCGAACACCCTTTCAGAAGATGCGTGAGCCAGCGGCCGAAACTACCCTCTATGGTCAAGTAGTTCAGGAGTGGACCGAGGGATGGTGTCACCTGCCATACTACAGCCAGAAGCATACAACCCACCCATTAGCAGACAACTTGACCGCCTACATCCCGCACCTGGACAAGGGCACGTCAGCAGATACATATCCCAAAAACATCAGTTGTTCTTCAGCTCTTCTTAGAGCCAAGCCACCCCGACAGCTCGCTCCACCACCACATGTGCTGGAGCTCTCTGTCGAAGTCAATGTCTTACAGACTAACAGAAGCTCTTCAGCTACAACACTAACGTCTTCCAGACCTTCTATAAGCCTTGCGCTTGCAACCGCCGAAGAAGTCGTCCAGACCCCTTGCCACTTACACCTGGTAATGGCAAAGCAATACCCCACTGCCCTTCAGGAAGTGGGTTTCCCGAAGTCCCTTCAGGATACGGAACAGAGCAGATAAGGTCTGTTATTTAGCTACCTAGTCTAGTCGAATATGCCCTCTAGCATAGAAACAGGTCACCTTCACCTGACTTTGGGCAATTAGTACTACTGGACAGCCTTAAGTAATTAGGAGGTAATACGGACCACTGTGTCTATTCCTCTCGGGAATAAAACACGAGTTCTATCTTACTCTTGGGTATCAATCCTGTGCTACTCCCACGTAAATACCACCCTCATCAGAGTGAAGAAGGAGACTGGGTTTTGCCAACTGATTTTCCGACCTTGTGTAGAACTGCTAGCTTCCCTTCAGGGACGCTGGTACGTTAATCACACACATGCTCAGCGGCCACCTGTTCTGTGCACTCCGGTGTACAGAAAGGCAGATCCACAGCCACTAGAAAAACAACCCATAAGGAGGCTAGTGAACTACCCCAGTTTGTACGCCGTTCACCATGCCATTGTGTTGCCAGAGGGAGTATTTGACTGGTTCTAGAGGTCTGACCACCTTTGGGCCCAAACACTCTAGCTAGGGACTATAGTTGCCTGCTTCCCTCTCGTGAGGCCAGTCGTACCCATCCATGCCTTACACCCAAAGGAGCTGGAAAAAGTGGCAGGAGAAGAAAGCCGCTGCAGCCTCTAAGTCTACCTGGAGCTGCACTCCAGCCTCTTCTGCATTCTGCCACGATAACCCCCGGGGCCGAGCTCACACCCCCCATCAGCTGGAGAGGCCACATCTACCAACTCCCTCCCCTCCTTTGTTTACAGCCCCACAGAAGACACACGGGACAACAAATCCCATTGTCTCTGCCATCCGCAGAGGAGATGGGCCACTTGGAAGTGGTTTAGAGTTCAACGAAGCACCAGCCCTGCTAAGGACTACAACAGCTTTGGCATCCGCAGCACCACCGAGACATCCAGATTTTCCGGCAACACCAGCAGCTGTCAACAAAAGCTACAACTGGGGCAGCAGTCTGGCTGGACCATGGCCTACGCAGGTAAACCCATGATTGCGAGTCACACCGCCTGTTGTACAGCCCAACCAGTTATATACTTTGTACTCATGTTGTACACTGGTCGGGAACCAGTCTGCAAGTAGTGAGGACAGCCTTTTAAACCCAGTGTGACTGACCTGCACACCCAAAACAGTTCCCGACTGTGATGTTGCCTTCAGCTATTCCCAGCCCATCATGCATCACCCTTATGAAGGTATGTAAGGGGAGGAAAAAAGGTGTGTTGCTGAGTGTGTGTGTGTGTGGAGAGAGAGAGAGAGAGAGAGAGAGAGAGTGTATGTCACACTGGTTGCTAGGTAACTTCTTCCCCTCTTGTCAGGCATGTCAGGGGAACGTGGATGCTACACTCGCTGTCACCATCAGCAACATCGGAATTGAAGAGCAATGTGTGACGCCTGATGACAAACAGCAGTGTGCCTGACTTATTTCACATCCAGTTATTAGGAGTGTGCATAAACAACCAGTATCAGGCTCAGCTTCACTCCTTTTGTAGGAATTTTTTGTTTATGCGTTATAATTTCGAATTCTTAGTAATTAATGACAATGAACATTATACAAAATTTGCGTTTTACGGGTTGTTTAATATTTTTGTATGTAATTTTAATTGTGTATTAACTGCTTGTAAAAAGCAGAGAATTTATTAATAAAATATGTATATAATCTCAACATTTTGCAACAAGCAGGTAACAGACAATTAAAATTTGGCACAAAAATTAAACAACTTGTAAAATGTACATTTTATATAATCATACACTCTCAGTAATTACTAAGAATCTAAAATTATGACGTAAAAATGAATTTCTGCAAAAGGACTGAAGACGAACCTTATAAAAGATAGTTGCGGGAAGTCTCAATAACAGAACCAAAAGATAGGTATTGCCATTGCTGCAACATCCAATAAATTATAAAAGCAAGTAATTGTATCATTATTTATATAGGAATTTTGCAGGGACCACTGAAAATTAACTGTAGATAAAACATGTGTTTTCGATACATCAAGAGTCCACTGTACTTATCCACACAATGGTCACTACGCTAGAATTTTGAAAGAAAAGTTTAGTATAAAATGTGCAGTAATTTATTAGAGAAACTATGGTATGTGTATCTGTAAAGTTCTGCTTGTTACCAAATCAATCAGTGAAATATTCCTGTCTCCACTAATAACATTTTTTAAAACTATCAATTCCCCTCTGAGGTGTGACCGAAACCCATAAATATCTGCGATGCTTACCTTGAGGGCAGACTTGAGGACAACGATATCCCCTGGACACTGGACCCACGGTTCTCCATCTACCTGCACCGGGATGTCAGAGTTGAGGTGGATCTTGATGTGTCCACCCTGCAGATAGCAAAGGACCAAAAATGTGAGTTATAGCACTGCCACTTGCACCCTGCTAATATGCTATGGCAACAAGCTGCCCATGTGACTCAATGCATCAATGAGGGGAGATCACTGGTCTATCAGTTGGCACACTGGACTACCATCACTGCAGTCTACACTTCATCACAGTTTGATTTGAGCTCACATTTTTTAGAAAGTTCGAAATGTGGTGGACGATACCACTGCAAGACCAATGGATTTGTTGGGGTACTCCAGTAAAACAATATTTTACTCAATCGTCTTACTTTACTCCACCAAGACTATGCATCTGTCTTTCTATTCAACCACTGTTCAGTAGTAATTTTGTGACTTGATTTGAAAAAAAAGTATTTTTTCCTATAAATATAATTTTTTAAAATATATAAACAACACATATCATTAGATTTTAAAATGATAAGCAGTTTTCAACAAACAAGACCGCATGCTCTATACATGCCACAAAAATATCTTAATTATCACAGAATGAATACTAGAAGAAAAGAGAACTCTGAGTAAATCATTATACACATACATTAACAATGTATCAACAAATGCACATAAAAAAATTAAAATAAATAAATATCTGCAAAATGTCAAAAAAGGAACAATTATGAAAAAATTATTTTATTTCCTTGCACAAGAATAATACATACAGTGAAACCAAGTTATAACAATAGTCATCAATGGTAAAATAAATTATCGCTATAGAAAAAATTACTGTGGCCCATAATTTTTGAGTGTTGTTCCGATACTGATACTTGGTATCCGTATCAGGCCGATTCATTAGTATGGTTATAGACAGTGAAATCGGGTTATTACATCCTTTAGACACAAAAATTATACGGTGTGGCTGTACATTTTACAGTATTGATCAATCATGCAATAATTTGTTCACTCAGGTTCTAAAATAACCATCACACATGCGTAAAATGTAAACAAGTTGGAGCTCGGCCACAGAAGCCATTTATCCGGTGTTAAGGAATGCAGTAAAACTAAGTGTATGCGAAAACAAGTTAATACAAAAAAAAATTTAGAAGTCCGATGGTCTGACAGTGGCATTATGTAATGATTAGCTGGCATGACCTTGCTTCCTCCTAAATTCTTCTCCCCCCTCCCCTTCTCAGTTTGTGGGTGACCTGAGGGAGCTAGCTGGCCATAAATCAGCGCACTACTTCACTCTTTGTCTCTCTATCTCTGTCTCTCTCACACACAAAGCCCGGAGATCGCTGAACTTCCCTCTGCTCCTTTCTAAAACTACTCCTCTCTCCTCTTACGATTCTATTTCTCCTCTTGTCTCTCGGTCTTCTACCTGCTTCCCCTTCTCCAACCCTCTTTTTCACAGGCCTTTACCAGCTTCCATTCTCCATCCAGCCCTAGACACTCTGCTCTTAGCTCGCCAACACCACACTTCTCTCGCACGCTCACAAAGAAAACAACAGTCACATATGTAGACACTGTCAATTTATGTAATGGGAAGGGCTGGCACTATGAACAGATGTTACGTTCCCATTATTTTCCAATCCGTGGAAAACACAGGTGTCTGTTCAAACGTAAACAAAAGAAACTGTATGGCAGGTTAAGAAAATGTTTGGACAATCAGGAATAATATTTTGAAAGAAATAAAAAAGGTAAACATTGAAAACAGACATTTACAAAAAAATTAAAAACTTACTATTTTAACTTGTTACTATAGAAAAGTACAAATTACAGGCATATGTTTACAGTTTACTTACTTAACAAAATTTATCCTACAAAGTAGGCAGAATACCATCTCGCCTCCTTCTCGTCACCCACTCCTCGCCTACCAATCCTCACCTGATGCTCCACCCTCATCAACATTCACCACGCTGCCACGACCTACATTCAATAGTACCTACCATTCCCCTCTGCCCTCCCCGGGAAACAATATCCAACATCGTCCCCCGCCTTTTCTTATCGTTGTCTAGCTCCCGTTCGTACCTCTCCCCTTTGTACCCCTCCTCCATTTCTGTCACTACTACACCTACAGGCACCTCTTCGCTCGCTTCTACAGCTGACACGAGTGACGCAATGCGACACAGACTAACATAGGTTGACTTGGGCATGGCAAAAGGGTAGATGTCACTTGCGATACAACGTGTTTAAACATTTAAAAAATAGGGTTTACAAATGATCCTATCACTATAATGAAAGGCTTCATTAACAGGTTTTCATTATAAACGAATACTAAGTACCTTTCAAATGATAGGGCAAATGACGGTGCATTTAAAACTATCGCAATTGCGGATGTGATGCTATAGGCCATACTTGCAATAATGTGGTTCCACTGTATAACAGAAACCATTAAGACTTATTTTGGGAATGAAAAATTTTGTTATTTGAAATACACAATTATTCAGCTAAGATGTTCACCTCAAATATCTTCTTAACCAGAGAAGGCATCAAAATTTTAATTTTGAATTCGTGAATGGCACCACGGGTGTTTTGACTCACTTCACAGATCGCCACACACCCGATGCATGTAGAGAATATGTCTTAACACAAACACATTAATTTGTTTTCATAGCACATTTGCATAAAACAGCTGAGATTATGTCAAGGGTAATCCACACTCGGTCGATGTAGCATTTACAATATCCTGAACACCCTAGTTTCCAGACTTTGACAACAGGATGCAACCATTCCCGACCGGATACTACCATGGCGGACACAATCACGCTGCACCTAACGTCACCAAAATGGCCGCCACAAAATGCGGCTAAAACTGACGTGTCTCAACATTCCGCCCACCAAATTTGGTACAGATTTCAGAATTTTCACCATTTATTTACACTATGTACAACATTGAGAAAGACGTTACTGTGTGGGAAGGGGACACATTTTCACAACTGCCCTCTTGATTACTTCCTGGGGAGTCTTAATACTTGCCACACGACAAACCCCATCTTTGCCTGGATGAAGTGTGTCAAAGTGACCAAGCTGCCACTGAAGAGGAGGATGGTGGTCTTCTCGTACCAATACCAGGTCTCCTACATTTACTGTCGACCTCTGCTGAGACCATTTACTTAGTTGTTTGAGGGTGTGTAGATACTCCTTTGATATTCCCAGGCTACTGAGTAGATTGTAGCAGCTGCCACCTGTCGAGGCGTTTTGTAGACAATTCCGTTAAGTCAGCAGCTGGTGGATCTATCAACACACAGCCAAATGAGAAAATTTCCTAAAGTCAGGGCACTCAGGTCATTGGAATCTGCGGAAAGAGCACATAATGGACTTGAACTCATCACTACCTCTATTTGAATGAACAGTGTGGTAAATTCGTCAAATACCTGCTGCCCTATTACACGTTTCACATGAGCTTTTGTAGATTTGATACCAGTCTCCCAAAGCCCACCAAAATGAGGGACCGACAGTGATTGAAGTGCCACTGGATATCTTTTCTGCTAGACTACTTGCTACTTGGTTTACATTGGATTTATCTCTCAAGAATGTTCCCAGTTCAGTAAAGCGCTTGTGAGCACCAACCAAGTTAGTGCCACAATCACTATAAACATCTGTACATACTCCTCTACGAGAAGTGAAACGATAAAAGGCATTCAAGAATGCGGTCGTAGTCAGTGCAGGGATGACATCCAGATGTACAGCCTTTGTAACAAAACATAAAATCAAACACAGGTATGCCTTCAATACGCTTCCAAAGATGAGATGGTTTGATATGAAATGGACCTCCATAAACCATTTCCACAGTCTGGAATGCCCTAGAGCTCTAAACCCTACTTGTTGGCAAACTGCCCATTACCAGCTCAACAGGTGACTTCTTAAACCATACAAACCTCACATTTTGAAATTCTTGATCATACTGACGCGTGACGGCCCGGAAGAAAATTACTTTGCTTCATCTATGCACTTTTCCCTGAGCGCACCGGACGGGGTTTGAACTGTATAATTACTACCAGAGTGGGTACAGGATATTCCCTGGATGCTGGTAATATTATAGATATGACAGAATTATGCTTTTCATCAGCGCGGTCAGTAAGCAATGCCAAGCCACCCTCAAGAAGAAGTCAAGCTTGAGTGAGCCAGAGGGCGAGTCCCTGCTGCTACCACCAAGCGAGCAGGTAGTTGAAGTGCGCACCAAGGGATAGTGCCAACAGTTAGCAATGGAGGCCTGCGGATAGCCCTTAGCTCCTCCCACAGACAAGTGCCTGTCACACCCCCACTCCAAGCCCCGGTGAGGATGTGGGCTCTTCTGAGAGTCACTTCAGCAACAGCAGCTCGCTCCACTGCTTCATGTACTGAAGATCTCTGACTGCTCTTTGTTGCCTAGACAACCTAGAAGCTCTTCAGCATCTTTACCGCCAGCATCCAGATATTCAAGACCATCGTGAAGACGTCAACCATCCCAGTCGATTGCCCCCAGTAAAGGCTACCCCACAACCCTTCAGGAAATGGGCCCCTTAAGTCTCTTCTGGACATGAAAAAGCGTAAACAGGGAAAGTTGTTTAGCTACTTTAGTTGAAACTGCAACCCTTTAGTCTAGAACAGGTCCCCTTCACCTGGATAGCGGCATAGTCTATACTTCAGGTCAGCTCAAGGTAATCAATTATAAACATTATTTCGAGGCGTTATTTTCTTTATTTAAATGAGTTTAAGTGAAATGTTTTTTAATGTACCGTATTTTGGCATATACAGGCCGCACCATTAGTTTTTGATGAAAAATTAATGATAATTAATAGTTCAAGCAAAGGACACACCAAATAATTGTATTCCTGTAAATATTGCTAAATCATGACTGGGTACAAACATAGTAAATTCCAACTTAATTTCTCCCCTACAAAACATTTGTGAGAGAAAATTTATATTATGTGCATTGTTTACGAATGTTCATCATGCTATTACTATTCCACAGATGGTAATGTGACTTGAGAAAGCAAAACCATGGCAACATATTACATAAAATGGCGCCTATCAATCTGCACTTGCGGCAATGCGGCAACCATGTGAACCACATAAGATATCTTTCTCATGTACAGCAGATAAATTATTTTCTCATGTAATTCTTGAATATTGTGATTGATGAAGCGCAGTGAATAGGGTTACCTTAATTTTGTGTTGCCTTTTTCAAACTTTCCGGGAATATTTATTAGAGTTACAATTTTAAACATAATCCATTCATAATTTTTATGAAGAAATATTCAAGTGAAAATTTTTGAGTGTTGTTGGCAACATTGTAAATCAATATATCTAGAAAATATGGCAACGCTTCTTCTAGTCCATCGTTATAAACATGGCTGCCACCGAAAACATTGCAATATTGATTGCTAAACAGCTAATAAAATTCTACAGTACATATTTCATATACATATGTACTGCAACCCCATATTTTTTTAGTGTGTTTATTTGTATTTTGTGCTCTGTAAATACACTATGTGTAGTCTGAGACATCTATTGTTATTATTTATTTTCTTTTCTGCTACAAAGAACGAGTTCATGATTAAATCAACAAGAGGTTATTTCTGAAGTGGAAAATTACACAAATATAACCACATGCAGGGCAGTGACACACAAGAAGAAGAAGAAGAAGAAGAAGAAGAAGAAGAAGAAGAAGAAGAAGGAGGAGGAGGAAAAAATAAAGTTAAGATTAATTTTATTTTTGTTATCTATTTGTATTATTGGTGCTTGTGTACATAATGTAGGCCTACTGTATATCGACTTGTATGAATTGGTGGGTACAGTTCGTATTTAAAATTTCTTGTTAATAATTAGTTGTTTAATGATTGGAGCATGTAATTTTCGGTGATGCCACAGAAATTTTTGTTTGATTGATGCAGTAAAAATTGAATTTTGAGTTACGCAAAAACTGACTATTTTAGCATTGTTTACATAGGGATTTTGTTTCGGGACCACAGAAAATGCTCTGTGGACACTGACTTTCGGTCAAACAGAGTTAGATGGTTCTAGTTTACACTGTATATGGTTGTAAATAATCACTTAATAGGAATTTTTGGGAGGTAAAAATTTTTAAATGCAATATCTCGACATTAGGCTGGACTCCACTTTTTGTAGTAATTTTTTTGGTAAAAATGTGCAGCCTACACATATCGAAATATGGTATTACAATACAGTTATACTTTTTATAAAATTCCATTTCTATTGTGTTTATTAGCTAAACTTTATTCACAGATAATGAACAGCTCTTACTATACTCGACATAAAGTTTTATAAGGTTAGAAGTTATATTTTATTGGTGTACATGTTAGAAACCTCATCTACTGAAATCATGCATGTATGGATCTTTTTGGCAGTCCCCTGAATAACGATAAATCGAGAGTTGACTGTAAGTACGTGGCACCGCTCTGACGTGTCTAAGTGTTCACATAATATTTACACTGTTTATATGGCAATTTAATGAGCCATTTCACTCAGTCAGGTTACATAATTGAGGAAATAAGATCAGCTGATACAGCTGCAAAAAGCCACGTTGCCTGAAAAACTAGCTTGATGTGATCATTGCACTTAAAAAAGAGTGTCCATAACAATGTCTGCAATTACATAACAACACTGACACAATGACAACGTACACAAAATATATGTGTCAATTAAACTGGGAGATGATAGGAAAATACTATGAATGTTTTAAGTTTCTGGGTGCATAGCACTGTCACTCACTGTCTTAACGTTCCGACCGTCTTTGGTGGACGTCCTCTCTTATGTGGTGGTGCGCAAGGCAGGTTCGGCCAGGTGAAACAGGCAGGTGGCCTCCATGGTGAATCTCGGTAACAGCCAGCTGCTAAGCTGGCTTAGCAGGCACGGGATGGCTTCCCTTGTCGTAGAAGGTTGACAGTTATAGAGTGGCCGGCGTATTGTGTGGATCTCTCCGTGGCCATCAGGGGCAGGCTAGGGACAGTGACCCCTACCCCTCGGTTGCTGGATCTGGTGCTGGTGTCTGCATCGTTGGTAGGCAAGGTAGTTCCGTTGGTGCACACACCCTCTGGGATTCGAGTGTCAGAGCTGGGACCATTGACTGGGCATCCAACTAAATGACTGGTTCGCCATGGCTCCTCTTCTTTGCTTGTCCGAAGACCATCTGGGGTGGACTGGCCTTTTGGTTGTCATGTTGAGACCCTCTGAGTGTAGATTGGAAGTCTGTCTGGGGTAGGCTTGATGCCTGATCTTGTGCTACCCCTCGGGCTGAAGTCTGGAAGCCCGTCTAAGGAAGGCTTGTCGCCTGATCGTCTCGTGCTTCCCCTTCGGCCGTAGACTTGATGGGGACCATCAAAATAACCGTTGGCTTCCCTTGACGGGATGATGGGATTGTTGTGAGAACAACCATTGGGTTCCCTTGGCGGGATGATGTGGCCTTGGCAGCATCCTTGGCTGCGGGTGTCTCTGGGGGGTCCTCCTCTTATTCGGGAAGAGCAGTCACTGGGTTGGTCTGGGCTGCAGCTGCATCAGGCATCTCAGAAAGGTACTCCTCTTGTCCAGGAAGAGCGGTCATCGGAACTACTGCAGTGTTTGGAGCTGGCGACCTGTGAACAGACAAAGAGGTGATGGCGAGAACGACCAATGGGATCCTCGTGAAGGGATAGTGAAGCAGGTGCTCCGATGAAGTCTCCTCCTCGGTTGTCCTCCTGTTGTCCACGAAGTGAAGCTTGGAAGTTGGCTGTGGCACTGAGTGGCACCGGGAACTGGAAGCAGGAGGCTTCTGCGTTGAGCATCGACTCAGCTGCCAGGGTGGCCGAGTGATCAGGGGTGATCGCAGCCACAGGTACCAGCTGAAGGGTGATCTAGGGCGAGGTCTCGTTTGGGCTGGCAGTTCTAATGGGTATCTCTCTCTCATGGGAGGTGGCGTCTCGGCTGCGGCAGCTGTTATGACATCCGGCATTGCAGGCATCTCGCTGAGCAAACTCACTGGAGATGGGGGTGCAGGTGAGGTCCGTTGAGGTGATGGCTTCTGGAGCATTGTCAGTCGGACAGAACTCGTAACTGAAGTTCTCTTCATGATGACGTTCTGATGAGGCCATTTGTGGCTCAGCTCTCAATCTAGCGGGCTTCTCCAAGATGCTTCCGACATGCTACGTGTCCACTTTCCTGATCGGTCAGCAAACTTTCTCCAGAACTCAGAAGACGTGGAATGCAGCATCCATTCTGATTCTTTGGCTTTGGGAAACTCTATCCTTGTTCTGCTGCATTTCCTCATCCGGCTCTTGAGGCTGTGAGGTCCGTGCTTCCTCTTGGGGGGGTGTTGACAGCAATTTCTTCTATGTCATCAGACGTGAAAGAAATAATATATACTGTGGTGTGTATGGCAGGTTTCGAGGCTTTTCCGGGGTACAGCCTCATCTGTCCCCTAGTGGGTTTGCATATCCGCCCTTGGTGGTCCTCTGTCCAATACACGTTTTCTTGCGTTCAATGACCTTGTAGGGACCTTCCCAATTTCCGGTGAGGCCCGCGTTGAACTGATTACGGCCTTGACTCAAGGGTGACTGTGGAGTAGGACGGCTTCGCCCACTTCAAAGGCTCATACTTCAGTGCGTGGTGGCTGATACTTTTTGGTGACCTATGCCTCTTGACAGTGTGGCAGACGTCAAGGCTCATGCCATCCCAAATATATCTTGCACTGATGTCAGCAAGGGTTTCCCGGGTTCCAGGGTGTCCTGCGTCATGATGATCATGAAAATGCTGGCAGATGTCGACGTGCAACTCCTTCACTATCTAGATCCTTCACTTGGCCTCCAGCTGATTATTACGTGACCAGACGATGTTATCTCGTAGTGGAAAACCACTGCGGGTACTTCCGTAAATTTCCTTCACTTTGAGGTCTTGCTATTGGTGTCACTTGATCTGCTTTCGGCTTATCTGGAGCTGAAGAAGTAGGAGTTGTTCTTCGGGGCTGCTCTCTGGAGATTTGTGTGGTAAGATTCACTCCACATCTTCATCTGGCTTGGCCTCATCGTCCAGGTTTGGCTGTCGAGATAAGGCATCAGGCATATTGTTGTCCTTACCTGGGCAATTTGGACTTCAAAATCAAACTCGGAGAGAAAGAGGTCCCATCTTCCAAGCTTGTCCTTGTTGTTTTGTGACTCTCTCAACCACTTGAGTGCTTTACTGTCTGTCCTCATTATGAAGTGAGTTCCCTCCAGGTGGCAACAGTACTTTCAGATGGCCCAGATGATGGCGACGCACTCTTGCTTGATGTGGTATTTCTGCTCTGTTGCATTGAGCCGGCTGTTGGTGTATGCGAAAACAAGGGACGTGCAGTCTGGATCCTCTAGGTATAATACGGCACCTACCGTGTTTTGGCACGCATCTGTCTGCAGGATCAGGGGTCCTTCTCTTTGTGGTTGGTGTAGACGTTGGATGTTCTGGAAGATATGTTTGAGGGCCTGGAATGTGGCACTATGTTCAGGTGTCCACCGCCACCGTGCTTCCTTTTCCAATAATGGGTGCAGGGGTGCCATGAGTTCAGCGATATTTGGCCTCAAGTCTCGGAGCCAGTTACACAGCCAGAGAAAGTGACAGAGTTGCTTCTTGGTGCATGGTTCCTCAGCTTTTTGTATCACTCTTGATGGTAGTTACCTTTGGTGGAAACAACATGGCCCAGGTAAGTGATTGAAGTCTTTCCGAAGTGGCTCTTCGAAAGTTTCACCGCCATACCGTGGAGTTACTGCCGTTCCAAAACTTGCTGCAAATATGTGAGGTGTTCTTCCTAAGACTTGGAATATAAAATCACATCGTCGAGATAGGCAAAACAGAACTTTCCAATGTAGCCGGTTAAGACTTCTGTGGACATTAACCATTGAAAAGTTGCAGGCGCCTTCTTAAATCCAAAGGGCATGACTCTGAACTAGAGTCTCTCACCTTTTGCCAACGTGAATGTAGTGTACTTGCAACTGTCAGGATGCACCCCTATTTGCTAATAACCCGATTGAATATTCAAGGTGCTGAAGACTTTCACCTCGCCTATGTGCAGCAAAGTGTACCCTACGTCGAAGTGAACATGTTAATGTTGTTCAGGGCCTTGTAATTTATGCAGAACCTCAGTCGTCCATCCTTCTTGGGTAAACGTACAACATGAGAGCTGTATGGTAAGTCCGACGGCTCGACGATTCCTTGGCATTTCATGTCTTCCAGTAGTTCCATTATAAGGTGGTAGCGCCTCGCTAAAATCTTGAATGGTCTGTTATAGATGGGTGCTGGTGTGTTCAGCAGTATCTCATGCTGGATTGTTTGGGTTTGATGCAGGATTCCCTCAGATCCAAAAGCTCCAGCGTGTTTTTTGAGGACTTCTTTCAATTGTTGGAACAGCATCTCAGTAAGGTCGTGGTTGATTTCCTCTTCACAGAGGGTTTGAGGCTTCGTGACATACATTATGCATTGTTGCTGCTGAAGCCAGTGTGGCCTAGTATCAATTCTTCCTGGATGTCAGGTGACACGACAAACTCTTCTCGAGTCTTGATGCAGTGAAGCGCAACAATAAGGGTTGTTTGCCTGTTGACTGTAAGCATGCATTCAGGCTTTGCCATTCTCACGGTTTTGATCTGTGGATGCAGGTTAGCCCATTGGTCATCTGTGAGCATTTCTCGCCTCATAAAATTGCTGGAAGCGACCGAGTCTTACAGCGCCAAAACATTATTCCCATTGACTTGAATTTTGATGTGTGGGGCCTCTGGTACTTCATCTTCCTCATCTAGGAGCTGGATGGTCTGCCCTTCTTGTCCAAAGGGATGCCCCTGTTGGCCTGCCAGCGGTGTCGTTTCCCTTCTGTGGTGCGCTCTTCTGATTTGACTCAACTTGGGTGGTACGCGGCGTACAGTTTGCACCTTCTTCTGTTCATTCCTGCCTTTGTGCTGGCCGCTGCAGGCAGTCTCTGTTGAATGGACAATACTAACACTTTTGTAGGCGTGGAGCTGGCGGTGTGGGTGGCTGTGATTTGTTGCGTCGATCAGACAGCTTGTCTGACTCCATTTGTTTGGTTGATTTTGGGTGGTCAAGGATGGCTTAACGCTTTAAAGTTGTGCTCCACTTTTCATGCTCAGTCGAGTATGTCATCCACTGTGAGTGGCTTGGGGATGAGTAGGATGCTCCTTAGTAGAGGCAACAACAGGCAGGTTACCTGCCACACACAACTTTCATCATCTCTGTAGAGAAAAATCTTGCGGTACATTTGAACCTCGCTTCGGATAAAGATTTCAACCTCCTCGCTTGGTGTCTGGGTGCAGCTTATAGAACTCCATAGTGAGGTGCACCAGCACCTCTTAGCCTGTGAATTATTGTGTGAGTAGGATACTGAGTTGGCTCCACTCTGTCACCAGTCAAGGGCTTTGCCCTTCAGTTTGACCTGTGCTCGTGAGACCCATTGCTTTTAGGGCACTTTGTAGGTGTGAAATTCCCTTTCGCATTTAGCCAAGAACACTAACGGGTCCTCGTGAGGTCGTCCTGCTCACTCTGGCAATTGAGGCTCTCCTGGGCAACAAGTGGTGCTGTGATGGGTGGCTGGTCCTAGATTGTGCGGTCTGTATTCAAATGCGCATCTACAAATCTCACATTGATAAAACATGCTGGGCTTAGTGAAGAGTTCCTCAGGCCAACATGTACATCCATGATGGTAGGTCTCCCCAACAGGATACAGTACACTATGTGGGTACCATTCCCTGGATAAGTCATCCAACTGCAGTAAGCAGTTTGACGTGATCTATAACCATCACAACGGCACTCGAGGTCATCGGTGAATCGGGGTTCATCTGCCCAGCCTAGGCAGGAATAATGGTACCAATGTTGACAATGAGCGCATTAAATTTGGTGGTTCACCTTGCTGGGGCAGTTCAGCTTCGAACATCGGCGGTGTTCGGTTGCAGCAGCAACAGTGCCATTGAGCTCGTGCTTGGTCATGTCGGTTTCGTACATCGTGAGTGTCGTTTGAGCACCATAGCATGTTTATTGGGAGAATTCCCCGAAGTTCCAGCGGATTGACTGGGTCTGGCTGACCTGTTTGTGCTGTCTAGTCGACATTATAACAGCAAAAAGCCCCACATTGGGCACCAGAAAAACTCTTACGCCCTTCTTCTTGAAGCGTGACGTATGGGCTTTCTGGAAGTTCTTATGTCAGAGAGGGGTTGGTTTTGCAGGGCGCTAGGTCAGGCATACACCTTCTGGAGGGATTTTACTGGATTCTTCTTAATCTCTATAAGGTAATGACACACATCTAGTGTAAAGAGTAGGCCGGGTAGCTTCATGGCAAGGCACAAAGTTGGGTTTGTGTAATGTGATCTTACGTGTCAACTGGTTTGCTTTCGGCAGGATACCTGGACGATGTGCAACCTTGGACTGTGACTTGACCTGTCATCTCTCGGTTGGGTGTACATTAGCCACAGGTAGACTAATGATATGGTTCTTGAGGTTTTAACAAGCTTGTGGGGGTGGAACTGGTTTGAATCTGAGCTAAGCGATGGGGACGACTGCGGGCTGATCCAGTTGGCTGAGATATTCTGCGATCCAAGGGTGAATATCCTCGCTCAGATGTGTCGGTGCCTCAAAGAGGTCCTGTTGGATATTCTGTAGTGGTGGGAATCAGTAGGCGACGTAGTTTCTATGTTTGATTCTTGAGTGAAAGCAGACTAAGCGCATTGATGAGGGAAGGGAAAAGCTCCTGATAGCACCCAGAGGTAGTCAGCACTTGTTTAACCTTCTCGCGGAGACCACTCTAGAGGAAAAAGGCATTTCGATCAGAACACACACACACACTCACATCCATGAGGATTCACAGGTTATGTTTACCTGTACTACATGTAAAGCCGCACGGTTCGTCTGCCGAGTGGATGGTCACCTCCTCGGTACTCTGTGTGTAAACACGGTGAGCACTGAGATTTCAGCCTCACTGTCAACAGTCTCAACACCAGGGTGTGAACTCAAAAGCCCAAGTCTTCCCAACTCAGAGAATGACCCCTCCGGTGCCTAAAAATGGTGGAGAGAGCTAGCACTGAGTTGACAAGCTGAACTTGAGAGGCAGAGTACCTGTGAGAGGACTCTCTATTGTTCTGCCCACTGGGGTATGCAAAAAGGTTGACCTGACTAGTGCGTATGGGTAAGCTGGAAGTGTACTGGTCTGAATGAGTAATTTTCCCGGGTCACCTGTGTTACCGTCAGTGGCATGAGGTCAACTAGGAAAGGTGCAATGTCTACAGGAGGGTGGTACCGTTGAGTCAGTTTAACACTGTTTATTCCTTGCTATGGGAAATAAACAAGTGGTGTTGCACTACCTCCTAAACGCTGGCAAGAGCTTAGGAAAGCTTTAACCTATGCTGTAGAGGCGACCTGGTCCTGAGCTAACAATGGTGGGGTAGACAAGCGCTATGAAAATAACTTAAACTAGAAAAATTGTTGCCCAGAAGGGACTGCAGTATCTAGTGTGTAGACAATATGTGGCATGTAATCTTCAGAGAAGCCTAAGCATGTTGAGAGCAGTATGGTTCCAGCGACAAGCACGGTGGAGACCAAGGAGAGGCGTTCCCTTCTCCACTAAAAGTGTGGTGAAGGAAGGGAAGGTATTAGCAAGGAGTGAAGTGAGCTAGGATAGACTGAGGCGAGCAGGGTGGTCAGTGTATCCAGCAAAGAGTGTGGTGGATGACTGAAGACTGGTCTTCCTTTGTGGCTTGAAGTAGAGCCGATGAACAATTGGTGTTAATGGGCTGTGACCCACTATTTACACTCTATCGGGTCTCTACACTTTAGTCATTGGCTGGGGTAGTATGCTGGATGGAGGGAGGTGGCGATAACATAGCTTCTTGGTGGATGTGACGACACCGGCTGTCTTGGAGATAAGGCGGTGGCAGATTACACTGGTGTAGCCATCTAGTGGCATGCAGTGAAACTCTGTGTCTTGGAGCATAGTCTTGGTGGGCCAGTGAACAATAAAATCTTTGGCTGGAACAACCATTCTTGCTGTGGCAAACAGTATAAGTACATGACGTCTCTTTGCAGGTCAAAAATTAAACTCTGTTGAAATCAGGCGCAAAGCTTATCCGCTGATGAGCTGAAGTCAGCTTTACACCATTGTTGCAAAGATAAATCAGGCGCAAAGTTTATCCGCTGATGAGCTGAAGTTGGCTTTATACCATTGTTGCAAAGATGTCAAGTGTCAAGCTACAGAAAGAAGTCGCTTTAGCCTGCATTCTGTAAACTGAAATCTCACTTCCAAATATTTTAGCAACATTGTTGCTACGAATGTAAACAATAGCATCGACAGTAACAGGTGTACGAACACAACATACAGCACAGTGGTGCTTTACACAGCAGTTCCAATATCTCAAAGAGCTTGATTGATCAATGCTCATTTGGTACTGCATGAGCAAAGCGCCCAATCGGCGACCATTGCAAACGTAAACAAAGAACAGTAACAAATGTAAATTTGATATTCAAGCAAAATTTTCAAGCCCATAGTTTGCCAAAATATGTGTCCAACTAATCCTGCCTGGAGGACCAAAATGTTTTGACTCTCTTCATTGGCAGTGATGTTCACAGGTCATCACACATCCAATGCATGTAGAGAATATGTGTTAACACAAAAACATTAATTTGTTTTCATAGCACACTTACATGAAACAGCTAGCGATTATGTCAAGGGTAGGCTGCACTCTGTCAATGTAGCATTTACAATATCCCAAATACCCTAGTTTCTCCAACTTTGACAACCGGATGCAACCATTCCCGAATGGAGTAAGCAAGGTACTACTATGATGGACACAATCACGCTGCACCTGATCTCACCAACATGGTCACAAAAACGAGGATAAACCTTTTTAAGATATAAGGGGTTGTTCATAGGTTGTGGGCATTTGATAGTAGCTGTGGACAGGTAGGTTTACACCTTTTTATTTGAGGGGTAGATATGTAGCTTAATTTTTTCTGCTCAATGTGTGCAGCAAGGTACCTGTACGAACTCTCAGCTGGACATCTCCCTATCGATGATGTTACCTGCCTCGCCACACCTACAGTCAAATGCATACACATATGAAAACTCCCTTATATCTCAAAAAGTGCTCGTAAGTTTTTCATAATAATTACGTTATTGAACTCACAGCTTAATAACATGTTATGCTATTGGGAGAAATTAATATATTCCCATTTAAAAAACCAAAGTTGATATTGATATCCCAGTAATCAATTGCATCTCGGAACAGACATACACGGTGCCTTGTGAGCCCCATAGAGCCATTTGCAAATTCATAATCAAAATTTTTCAGTTCAAAAGATATTTGGGGTTAACAGGTTCGCTGAATAACCCTGTAATTTTTAGGAAAAATTTAGTTTGATATAAAAGTTTTTTAACTTAAGATGAACCACTACAGAATGTATAGTGTTATGCTTCATAAAAATGTATTATTTATGATGGCCATACTTTTCAAGGGTTGGCAGTTTTCACCCCAATGCAAGTGGTTCTTAAAATGGATAAATAAAAATGGGATGGGTTTCAAAAGAGCTGCTTCCTTCCAGTTACTATTACTTCCACAGTATTTCACTGGTATCTTCTCATTTGTCGCCATGGCAGGCCATTATTTTTTTGTAAAACTACACTCACAACCATCTGTCTGGTGGTCACATGATCTTCAATCAATCACAGGGCAACTTTTTTCTTTCTGTTGATCAGTTAAATATTTTCCAAACTTTAACTTTCACCGGGCGGACAGATGAGCCACCACCTTCTGACAACATTCCTTATACGAGAATATGCACTTTTAAATAAAATACAAGGCAGTGGATCTGTGTAATTTTAAATGAAAAAAATTACAAATATATGCTTATTATGTAAAAAAATTGTTTTCCAAAAATTTTTCTCTCTTGAAAATGTATTTCCAACCAAAATATACCTCCAGTGAAAGAAATATTGCTATTTTAAGTTGTCACATTGAAATCTTGCCATTCAGAAGGATTGATGGATGACTGATTGTTGTGAATCACTTTCAATTGATGGATGACTTACGGACGGATGACTAATAGATGCGACGGATGGTTGTTGAGTCCACCTAAACACAGCAGTATTGCCTCATGGATGCAGCAAGCTAGTAAGGAAGTAGAGATACAAAGGACTGAAACTGAGCATCACCTGGGCGATTCTCATGGCAGAGCGCAGACCTGACTGTATCTGGCCAAGATGAACAACCCCAGTGACGCCAACCACCTCCAGCATTCCGTCCCAGTGGTTTGGCTTTGAAAATTGGTCCTCCTTCTCTGGACCCCATGGGTTGGCCCCAGACCCCCAGCTGTGAAAACAACCATCAACACTGTCTAGTCTTTGTCCGCACTTTGGTACTCTGGTAACTGTCTTTCAACCAAGATATTAAATATATGATTTCTGCAAGACCCAGTAATATTTGTGTCATCCTTGAAAATTATACAAGCAAAGTAAAGTTCGAAACCAGGTAATATATATACAGTGAAATCCTGTTTCGAAGTATGCACAGGGACTTTCAACTTTACACTTAATACTTGGTACTTAATACTGAACAGTTATTATTATTATTACATTTTTAAGTTGTGATATGGATAAAAAAAATCTATACTTTACAATAAAACTTACTTTAAGGTAAAGTACTTTGTAATGAGATTTTACTGTATTACAATATGTAGGCCTACAGAGTAACATTTTCCTATCAATTTACGATCTTACTATAATTTGATTAAACTTGTGATTATACAGGTGTAACTATCAATAGGTGCTACAAAATGAGAGTGGTGTTTCAATAAAAATGATGATGATAAAAGGGCATTAACAGCTTGACACATATATACATAAAACAAATAATAAAATATTAACATAAAAAAGTATACATATACAGTTATACATACATACACACAAAAAAGAAATGCTACAAAAATAAAAAAATATGACATTAACACAAACAATGCATATACAGGTACACATATATAAAAAAAATTCAAAATTCAAGAAAGAAAAATTAAAAACCAAATAAAATAAACAACATCAATTCAATGAAAGTAAATATAAACTATTTATCAAACAGCGTTTCTTCGAAAATTACCATGGACATGCACAACATCTTGAAATTTTATTTTTTCTCCAAGAAAGGATCAGACTTTATAACTCCATTAACTGTTATTAAGTAGGTGAAAACTTTAATGAAATTAATCTTACACACCTTCGAGTTTTTTACACTACAAAACAGAATTGAAATGGGGGATCGATATCTAGTTTTTCAACACTGGTACCACCATATTATCAAGAAGCTTCATCAGGTATAGCACACCGGTGCAGGTAGATTTGAAAGTTATTTTTTAAATAAGGGGTAGCTTTGAAATGGCATGTACTTCAGGTTTATTGCTGAAATGTAACTGGAACCAAGTGGGGCAGATAGAATTTCATCCTTGCAAGCAAGGAGAGGGATGGAGGGATGATTGACTTACCTGAGAATGTTGAGTATAATGATGCCCTCAACTTGTGGCAGTTCTACGAGCTTTCCATCCACCTCCAGGCGCACCTCTTTGTGCAGATCCTTGCACAGCTTACGGCCCACCATCTTGCGAAGTCCCATCTTCACATACACCCCCTTGTTGTGCAGCCTGCTCACAACAACATATGTTCCCCTGTCATATATATATATACACACACACACACACACACACATACACACACACACACTTTTATGTGAGTCACACTTTTAATGCCAATTCTAAGTGTAAAAAAATAGAATTCAACTCTTATGTGCGGTGCAAATTTTACATTAGTTTTTCAGTTTGGGTATTGAAATTAAATTTTTTCTAATCTATTGGATGATTCAGTATATATGAACAGTACATAATTAGACTGTGTTAGTTTATAATAAATAAAACATTGTCATGAATTATTTGCAAAACATAAAATGTCAAATGTCTTGCACAATTAACATGAACAATGAGGGTCATGCCAGATGGAAACTGCAGTGATCCACTGTCACTTGTCTCGAGCTGCAGCCAGGGCATTCAGCTAGAGAGGTGAAAGATCAAAAAACAAACTAGGTAAAGGCTGTTCACAATAAAGTGAGCACTTTATGAACCTTAGAAAAAAGTCATTGCACATGTATGCGTATATTTTAATGGTCGCACTGAGTGAAATTTGTCCAGTAAAGTTGGTAACAATGGATGAAAAGTAGTTATATATCTTAACGTTACATAAAAAGTGTTAGGTTACCTTTTGTGATAAATTAAAATTACTACTTTCGCATTCTTTTTTTTTTTAATGCATCAAAGTGTAAAAATGAGCAGATTTGTAAAGTGTTTACTCTCTTAATAATTTCCCAGTTTCATTTTACTGACACATAAATTAAGTGATGAGGCCCATGGCAATATTAATTTTACATAAGGCGGAAGAATATGAAACATGTATATAAGTAGATCTTAAGCAGGGCTTTCAAAAGTGCTAGTTTTACTGCGAACAGTCTATAACTGCTTTTATTAGTCTTTGAAAAACAATTCCCGTGTAATTTGCCAAAGTCATATACTGCTGCGACCCATATGCAAGATGACCATCATTATTCCCAAGTAATAAGTGTTTAAAAAAATTATGTAAAAAATATCATAACTAAACTATATGGAAGTTATTATAATAAGTAATACACACTTAAACCTTTAAACATATAGTGTAAAAATAGCTACTGAATGACAGATTCTTCCAGATTGCTCCTGTGGGCTTTGTTTAGCAGAACTAAACAAATGCTAGATTCCAAAAAAAATGCTGTGGATTACAATTACTAATGGTTAAATTATTTCCCCTTTATTTCCACAGCAGAGTACCTAATTTCTACAGGAACTGAACAAATAACATTGTGATAATCTTGCCCCAGTCACAGGGGTCACAGCAAAAGCACTTACACGTTAGGCCAAATGAAACAAATTCATGCTGAAGGCACACAAATTTCCGATATCAGGCCAAGCAAATTAAACTCTGATTACAGTCTGTGATCAGCCAGACTAATCCTCTTTGTTCTTGTTGTTAAATATATCTCAATTCGTTTAGTTTCTGCCTTCTCCAATACACAGATACCTCTACCAATAACACATTACACTCCCCACACACTCGAGACCATAACAACACACTAACTTGATGTACAGTGCTGCCAACCTAACCTAGTAGCACAATATTTAGATCTTAACATGCCCTCTCTATTTTAAGTTTATACAATTCAATCTTACTATTAACCTAACATAGCATACACCAGATCAGTTAACAAAACATACACAAGATAACCCCTAACAATACACAATGTAGCCAGACTTGAAATTGCACAACAGACCCAGTTCCCTGCAGCAAAGAACTCAAACAACACAGGGCATGTCCCTAAGCTCACAAAATTTAGTAGACCCTCAAGGGTTTGGTAAACACATCTGGAATGTTTTTATCTGACTCCATATACTCAATGCTCATAAGTTTCTTTGCAATGACATCCTTTAGAAAATGAAATTTTATATCAATGTGTTCTGAGCATCTAGGGTTCTCATCATATGGATAGCTCTTTGATTATCTACAAGCAAACAACACTTCACCTTCAGCTCATCCCCCACAAAATCAGACAAATGACCTTTCAGATAGAGGAGTTCTGATGCTGCCAGACTGCAGGATGTGCAATCCGCCTCCCGCCGAACCACAGCCTGCTGCTTCTTTCAACTCCAAGATACCAAGTTGCCACAGTGGAACGATGCCATTCCACTTACGCTCTTGTCACCTCCCCAGTCAGCGCCTGCGTACACAACGACTTGAGCACACTCTTCTGGGTGTTTTTCATATACCAGACTTTGTCAATAGAGCCTTTCATGTAACTGAGCACTCTTTTGGTTGCATTCCACAAGGGGTGTGTTGGATAATCCAAAAAACCGCTTAAGTATGATGTCGCGAAAGTGATGTCTGGCCTATTTATTTGGGAGAAATAGGTCAAACTGCCTAAAAGTTCTGTGTATGGGACATCAATCCCTACATCCGTATCATTGACTTCAATCATATATTCCGATGGGGTAAGACATGCTTTACACTCCTGTAAGTTAAACCGCTAACATTTATTTCAATGAGCTGACGCTGACGAAGTTCAATTTTGTTGTCCACCAGTTTTATTTCTGTTTCAACAAAGCTTTGTATGTTCCCTGTGTCTTTGGTATTAAATTCCCCTTTCAGCAGTTCCGCCAGTTCCTCCACCTTAGATTTCTGCCCCAACAGCAGGATGTCATCCACCCATAACACCAACCACACACAGTTTCCAATATAAAGCCAAGCATCAAAGCTGGATCTCTTCAGATTGTTTTCTACTGCAAATTGGTTAAACTTCTGGTCCCAGCAAAGTCAAAGTCCATACAGTGCACAATGTAGTTTCAAAATTATCTTCTTTCCCATGGCCACACGCACCTGGGGGAGCTTCCTCCAGAACTGCCAGCCCTGCCGAGGCCGCCCTCCAGTCAGCTGGCACCATCGGCTGCAATCACCCAGAATTGCGTGGCCACCCTAGCCACAGAGACAACGCTCAACGTCGAAGCTCCTAGCTTCTGGCCTCCGACTCTGCTCGGAGTTGGAAAGGTAATACCTAACCAGAGAGTTGTTGTAACTGTTGATTACAGCAGGCCACTAGTGACGCCAGATGCCGTAACCACCATGCGGACTCCTTCACCTGGATGGGAAGGTAATGCGGAGGCACCCATCTCCTCTGCAGCAGTGGCTGCTCACCCGGCTGAGCTTAGTAGAGTAGGAAGGGTAAAACCATGTATTTATAGTGCTATATCTCCAACTGTTTGCAGGTCATCCATTTCTCCAGACACTTAGGCCAAACCCAAAGGTATCCTGCCCCCGCACAATATTGCCCTTGCCAAGTCGCAGTCAGCAGACGCAGGTCCGCAGGTGCCCGCTGAGTCTTCTCCTGGAAGAGAGGAGGCTGCTGCCGAAGTTCTTCACCTTACCGACTGCACCGCCTGTGCCTGCACCTACCCTATTGTCCTGCCAAAAGTGTCCGTGGGGCACATCGCAACTAGTTAGATTGACGAGGAGCTACAAAGGAGTCATCACTGATCCTGAGGTGGGAGCCAATCCCACAACACCACCTCTGCAGAGATTGCTGCCAACAGCCCAGACTCCTATCCTTGGATGAAGATAGAGGTCACCTAACAGGGTCAAACAGTTGTTAGTGCCCATCAATGCCACTGAACCAGCTCCAGCCACCATGAACCCAGAGACAGCAGAGTTAGGCTGCGCAGCCCACTCACTACCCCTGGCGGCAACGCAGATCACCACAGAGCAGACCCAGCTGCTACAACGGGTCCAGCCTCCTCGAGTCTGCCGAGCCCATGTGATAGCGAGCCATTACAAGGAAACTCCTTGGCGGCCTCCAGTATGCTTTACCTGACCAAACACGCCTTACGCACCTCCCAGGAAGCGGGGATAACCAGTGAAACACCCAGAACATTATAACAGTGAGTGTCTGTGCGACGGACTTTGTGAACTTACATAGCCACCCGATACTATCCTTCAGTTGACCGTACACACCTGTACAATGCCAACAATAGTGCAGTTACGTAATTGTCACATTTTATTCTGGGCGCTTTCACGTATTACTCTCTCATTAAAATGGTGATTAGGCCAGTGCCTTAATTTGTAGCTATACTTGCTAATCCTGCATTCCTTCAATTACTTAACTTGTGTAATACGGCTTGTGAATAGCCTTATAGACTTGAAAACACACATGGACTTTGAGACATGTGAGGAGTTCCAGTTGAACATTCAGTGACGTCATATGTGTGAAATCATCAAGACAGTGAGTGTAAATAGTGTTGTAAGTATAGAGAGAGACAGAAAAATGAAACAGATTAGTTTGTTGCAGTTTAGAAACTTTAAAATTTGCACCAACCGTAGTTTATATCGAGCTATATGTGAAACCTTTAAATAAACTTGGCATTTTGTAGAATGAAAGCTTTTTCTATAACAAGAATTTTAAAGTTAACATAAAAGAGCTAATCTTGTATACCTTAAAGGTGTTTAAATTGTGTTAAAATAATTCACTTAACTACTTTCAAAATGGTTATGTCAAAATAATCAATTGCAATTATGATAATGAGTTAAAGTATTTTCAGCTAGCAACCAGAAAGACATTATAAATTAATGGAAAAGACTGCAAGAAAAAAACAAATTGTTGTAAATTTGATTTCTTTCGAAGGGTTTATCATGTCTTGTCTTCTCTCTTTATTATTTTTCTGCAGTGTGAATGCACATATTTTTGGATAGTTAACATCTCTGCCACTACACTTGTTTTGCCAAATTCTGCACAGCCGTAATCCTATCCTTACACCCCACAAGAGAGATGGAAAATTTCTTTGCAAGCAACAGAGAGAGACAGAGGATGTCTGTCGCCGCAGAAGCTAAGAAACAAGATAAAAGACTATCTCGGCAGCACCTGTTACCAGCACCCAACCTTCCAGCCCAGCTGATTCTTCGAAAGCCAAGGTCAAGTTCATCAGCGGGATTTGCAGAGCGCAGAGCAGAGTGCACAGAGTAGCGAACGCTACAAAAGCACAACTGGGAGACAAATAAAATGCTGTTGAGAGGACAGTTTGAAATTCCCTCAAAGGAATTTATTTCTCCACCCAAGCCATCCCTCTGAGACGAACCATAACCAAGAGGAAGACCAATTGGTCGAGTGGGGACACTCCCTGGTCCTTCTCAGGAGGAATTAGTTTCCTACTCCCCTCAAGGATGAGCTTTCATCACAGCAGAGAGGGGGTGAATTGATGCATGATGCGTTTCAACAATGGTAATTAGATGACTTCAGCTCATCAGCATAGCCTGCAGTGCATCTGATTTCTACAGAGTTTCATTACCGTTGGCCATGAGATGCAATAACTCATCCTGTCTACCATGGCAAGAATTGACGGTCCAGCCTGTATATTGTACTGTTCACAGGCCCACTGAAGCTATGAACCTCAAGACAGCGAGTAGTATAAACCACCGCTAGATGGCACCACTAGTATGCTTTGTCATTTATCTTCCATTCTCCCAGCCGGCCAGAGAAGCTATGCTTTCGCCACCCCTCCCCACCCCCCCGGTTAGCAGCAACCCCTCGCCCAGATGACGCCAGCCAATGAATGTTGAGACAGCCGCCCGGCAGAGTATAAAAAGAGAGTCAAGAATTGATTCCGGACCAGTCTTCAGTTTTCCACCGTACTCGCTGCCGGAACTGACCAGCCTGTCTGTCTTCGCCGCGCTATTCACCAAAGCCAACCCAGCACCTCGCTATACCTTCCTCCTTCACTGTGATCTTAGGGACGCCTCATCCTGCTTCCTTCCACCACTTGCTTAGTAATCCAAGCACCGTGCCAAAGAAGTCAATCTCAAGTTGTCTATACATTCGATACTGTGGCCCCCTCTGCGAAACAATGCGTTTGGGAGTTCAGCCAAGTTATTAGTTGTTTTCATAACACTTCGACAACCCCTTCTCACTCGTAGTTCAGGACAAGGTCACCTCTACCTGGTTTTGCGTAGGCTTAGCTTCCCGAAAGCTCTTGCCAACGTAGGAGGTAGTGTGTCACTACATGTTTATTTTCAATCACATGGCATAAACAGTGTGTTTTTACCAACCCCTGAGTACCACATTCCTGTAGACTTAGCACCTATCCCAGTTGACCTCTGTCTTGAGGGGAAACGCAGGTGATCCAAGGAATTCAGGAATTATACTCAGTCGATTCAAACACTGCTTGCCACACACACACACTACCATCGACCAACCTTTCTGAATACTTCGGTAAGCAGAATGGTAGAACCCAAGCACACATGCCCCGCTTACCGACCAGCTTGTCAGTTCGGTGCTCACCCTCTTCCATTGCACTTTCAGTGCTGGAAGGGGTTGTTCCCTGGATTGGGAAGACCCAGCGGAAGGAAAACACCCATGTGTAGGGACTGCAGACTGCCTGATTTTCATTGTTCACTGTGCCTAAGCACCAGATGCTGAAATCCACCTCTGGATGTTTCCAAGAGCTGACCCCAGTCCTAGTCACCTACATTGGACAGCTCACACCCAGAGAACAAGCTCAAGCATTACATCATTTCCTTGTCCCCATCGAACCTGAGATACCGAGAGATCTATTTCCGGCCCCCACACGCCTGAGTTAAGAGGTTCATCCATAGCTCAATGACTACCTGAGCCAACCAGACTAACCACCGAAAGATCCTATGGCTTATGTAACCCCTTTGCTCTGTCCCCATCGACACGAACAACACCTATCCCACATCCACAAGCTCCTGCAGCACCGACACACACCGTCATCCTGTCAACAGCAGGACATAGCTCCAATAACACTCATCGCTCAGGTATACCGCCAGAGAACCAAGCCTGAAGCGAAAGGTTGTGTTATCTGAATCTGACTTTGTGCCCTGCAGCAAAGCTACCCGGCCAGTCCTTTATAAGGGAAAGCTCCAATACCTCACATGGACTAACTCCTACACAAACCCCAGCCAGAATAGGGTATACCTGATTTAGTGCCCGCTAAAAGACACACTCCCCCTTGATGCAGTGTTCTTTCAGTTGACAGGTGTTCATGCGTCAAGTTTTTCACATACATTCTCTGCGATTTTCTGCCTTATTGGTATGATTTAAAACCACTTTAAGTATAGGTCAACAACATTCTGGTAATTCTTGTCACCACTGTCTAAGTCCACAGATATCTTCTTGAAAGGAAGTTGTGGAATAACTTGTGTTATAATTTGTGATTTTATCTTGGTTGGTTGATATTTCTCACAGATGCAACACCTTTTCATGCATTCTGTAATGTCTGAGTACACGTTCCTCCAGTAGTACACAGCCTTTGTTTTCATAATGGTCTTATTTCTTCCACTGTGACCCTCATGGAGCACATTGAGAACCAAGTTTTTCAAATGTTAAGGAACTAGGAGTTTGTCATTATAAAGCACTAACTCACTGTCCACATAAATGTCATTTCTTATTGGCCAGACCCATCTGATTCTTTGCTTGCAAAAATTGAACCCTACAAAGGTGACCTCTTTTTTCTTGTACCGTACTTTCTTTGTATTAAACTTCATGTTTCTTTCTTTTGCCTGTTGAACCACTAGTTTTAGTGCTCTTTTATGTTCCTCTTCTGTCTTCCCATACACTATTACATTATCTTGATAAGTCATAACATTGGGAATCTCTTTAAAGTGACTTTCGATTCTCTTTTGAAAGACCTCACTTGCATAAATTAGGCTAAAAGGCATTCTTTTAAACTTGTATACTCCATAGGGAGTCGAAATGCAGCACAAATTACTTGACGTCTCATCCAGTTCTATTTAATGATATCCGTCTTTGAGGACCAGCACAGTAAAGTACTCATTTAATGCCAGTGTCTCTACTATTTCAGCTACTGTTGGCAGTAAGTGATGCTCAATGAGAATGATTTTGTTAAGGTCTTGTGAATCGAGGTAGAATCTCAGATAACACATTGGTTTTTCTGCTGTCACTAATCAACTGATGCAATGTTCCCGACTTGGATTTTCTACCTTTTCGATTACTCTTCTTTTGTTCCACTGAAACCAGTGTTTTTTTAAATGTAGATTTCACTGAGGTTGGGATTCATTGAAGAGGTTCATCAACCAGTTTGGCACCCTTTTCAATTTGGATGGTATAGGTGCTAGGAAACTTTCCTAGGCCTTCAAACATTTCTGGGTTCTTGTTAACAAATTCACTCATATCACTTCCTTCTTGATTGGTTTTTATCACTTGTACTTTTTAAAATAGTTCTAATATTTCACATCCTTGTAGCCCTAGTAGTAGTGTTGTCTGCAGGTTCATGACTACAAACTTCAGGTTGGCCTTCCTTCCCTTTACTCTGCATATGAGGTTTACTACGCTCCTTTTGGTTTGTTTACAGATCCTACAAATATGTACTTCCAACGTGATGTTTGTTGGCCTGAGTCCCACTTTGGTAACATTTCAGTGACTATATTGCCTGGTATGGTGTTGACGACTGCACCAGTGTCGAGTTTAAAGTTTATCCTTTTTATTTTACACCCAGACATCTTGTCGTCACTCTTTCTCTCTCTGTCTCCTCACAGAGTCGATTCCTTCTGCACTTGTGGTTTCCTGGTTTACTGTGATTCCATACATAAATGCTACATCATCACTGCCCCCACCATCCTTTTCATTTTCATTTGTTCCAATTACAAGCATATATTTTTTTTTGGGTTCCGTATACTACAGCAAAATGATTAAGTTTGTGACACTTGGAACACTTTCTTACATAGGCTGGGCACTGTCTCAGAGGATATTTCCTTTCACAGTTATGACAGTTTGTGGTTCTGTGATTTTAACTCAATTGTTCATACCTTGCCTTGTTTTCTTGTTCCTGTGTTTCATAGTTCTGACGCATTGCTCTTGTGGTTCTCTTTAGGCTGGCTTTACCTAGATGCACTGCATCTAATGTTGTGGCTCTTCGTTCCGAACTCGCTTGTCCTGCTGTCCTACCTTGTTGCATTTGTGTTGCCTGTAGTCGGCTTCTTTCCTATGTCTGGCCGTGAGATATTGATTATTGTAATGTCAAGTCTTCCAGTCACAGTAGGCTTTATCTTAATAATGTGCTGGTATTCCCACTATAATTCTGTCCCAAATTAAGGCGTCTTCCAGGTTACCGAATTCACATATCTTTGCTAGTTTTTTTTAAGATCCATGATGTAATAGTTAATTCAGTCTGATTTCAATGACAGAAAACATATCTCTCATATGCCTCATTTTTCTTGGGTGTGGTGTTCTAAGCTTGTATTACCTTTGCATATTTATGCCTATCTTCACTGGTGAGATCTAGTGTGTTGAACGGATCATCAATTTCCTCTTGCCTCACTATATTCAGTAGCAGGGCAATAAGATGGTGTCTGTTTTAGCATCGTTTCCACTGGCAATCATATATAAATATATATATCAAAGTTTTGCTTAAAAGCTTTCCAGTGGGCTGCTAAAGTTGCCCATGAGGGTTAGTGGTGCAGGTAAATTTACTGCACTCGCAATGATTAGGTTAGGTGTGATGGTTTGTGCTTCGGCAATTATTTACTGTAATAAATTTGTGTTACTTCTCATCTAGAACACATCCCGTTGCTTACCGCGATTAGTTTACCATTTCGTTTTGTCATGATCGCGTTGCCCTTCCTTGCCGCACTCAGTTTATCACACTCATCCTTTTTTGCTGCCGTTATTTTCACGATCGTGTATATCCTGACTACTGTGCCATGTTTTAGTGTCTTGATTGTCACTGAAAAAGCCCTAACAACACCTTAGCATCATCTTAATAATATTAACATCTTACACAATTACAGTTACGTTATGCATCCACCAAACCCAATGCCATACTACCTCTTGCCAACTTTCACATCATGTACTACTCACTACAACAAGCATTTATATTTCAAATTTGTTTGACTAGTTTGCTGTTGGTTCAGCTGCTCAAATACATTTGACAGTTGTGGGCAACGAACCATGTTCACATCTATGTGAAATTACACATTCCATGCAAGTAAAAACAAAACGGCAACGCTTTATGCATGCAAACACCAAACAGTAAACACTAGTGAAAAATTCACACACACACACAACAGTGGTGCACTTTATATTGTAGCTTTTTAAATGTTGGAACAATAAACAAATATATCTTCTAAAATGTTAGTTTAAAAAATGTTTCCACTTTTAAGAAAAAGTTACTCATTAATAAAAAATAAAGTTAAAAAATACTTAATATATAAAAGTAACTTATTAAGTTAGTTTTTTTTAAGCAAAAAACTAACATTTGAACTTAACTTTTAACTTGTTAGTGCACAAGTCTGATATACATGTATAACATGCAGGTGCAGCAAATTTTACTGATGCATCCCATCTAAGGAAGATGTACGTGTATGTAACTGTCATTATTTAAATAGTTGGAGATATATCAATATATAAAGACTTCAAAATAGTACAGTACACAGTTATTTAAGTCTTTCCAATCATGGAATGGACACTGAAGATTAGTAAACAAACAATTACAATTAATTATTAAAGTATAATAATTTACTTCCATAATAAGAGAAAACATATTAGTTACAGCTATAGTTATGGCCAAATGTGAATCTCTCTCTTACAAAAATACATACACACAATTTACATATCAGGAGTGTAAATAATTCAAATCCTCCACCCCCCCCCCCCTCCCGGATCTAAACAACTTTTTTGCTACAGCAATCATTTATGTCATTAGAACAAGATGCATAGTCTTTTTTCCTGTTAAAAACATTTTTAGGTAGAGTTTTTCTTTACTGGTTTCTTATTCTTCAGAGTAACATAAAGAAAACATTTCTTTCAAATCCTTTACAGCCCTGCTCTTCCCTGATGTGGTGACACAATTTCCAATTTTACACAATGGATGTTACTTTACCAGCTCATGTAGCATTAAGTAGTTACTTAGTTTGGTGCCTCCTACTGTCACGTGCTGAAAGATTTCTCAGTATGTAGTAGCAAAGGTAACAGGCATACTTAGAAGTCTGGTAGCTATTATTTACAGCAGTGCATGCCCACAGAGACCTTTCCACCTAGTGCAGGGTTCAATTTTACAAGCCATCCAAAATCTAATACTTTGTGTTGTATTTTGTGTTCCTTCAGTAACATGCATAACAGGACTGCTGAATAAAATAGTCACTGCTTGCGTATCAGAAAAATTATTTTTGAAACAAGTATCAAGTGTAGAGATAGAAGGGCAGGATGGATGGAAATGGAAACAATGTACTTCTCAGGATGAGTGATCACATACTTAAAAATGACAGTATAATTTACTTTTGAGGTGAACCAGGAAGAACTTTATCATATTTGTCAATTGGGTGGAAACAGAAGGAAACAGCAGAATGAGTTTGGTTTTAGAAATAATCATGTACTAGGTTTACAATATCTGATCACACTTATTTTGTGACAGATAAAAGGGGAAAGAACAAGATAATGTGGCTTTAATAGAGTAAATAATAAGTAAAGCATTGAGGTTCAAAAGTATAGAAAAAATTAGAAAAGCAAAGTTGGTAGCCAAATAATATTTAATCTGCAGTTATTTCATGAAAAGCTCTCAAAATACTGATACACTGCTGAAAAATGCAACATTTCTCAAAGTATCCACTTTTATTGAAAGTTTTCTGTTGTGGTTGAAATTTTCCATTTTCGAAAGTTTCAAATAAATTTTCAGTGGAAACTTTCCACTACTCATCCCTACCTCCAACAATCAATTGTTTATTGTTCATGCAGACATAGGGAGGTCACAGAGGCTCTCGAGTGCATGTGTGGTTGTTCTTCTGTCACTCAAAGCAGCCTGAACAATGTTTCTGCCCAGGTGCCCATCAGTGCAGTGAGATGACACTGGTGGGGCTAGGTGGATGTGGAAATCTGTCACTCATCTTCTCGACCACCAATGGACCACTGACACACTACACCCTGAGTTGCAATCTTGCATAACATCATGCCACTCTTTTGGAATCCTACTATACAGCCAAATTCAAAGTCACTTAAGTGTTCAATTGATGCTCCAAGTTGACATGTACCCAGTTTTATGAAGCACTGATTCCTTACACTTTTTGGCTAGCCACGACAAACTTTGACACATGATGCCATAGGTTAAGTGCCACGAAAACTCTGGTTACATGACTTCTGAGAAAAGAGGCTATCCTCGTGGCCAATATTATGATTTTGGTTCATGATGCCAGTATCACGATAAAACATCAGTGTGACTTAGTGCTTAGCAGGTGCTCGGCCAATATACAATACAGGTTGTGTGTCCTGTGAAAGTGGCACAAAACCTAGAGACTTGTTACAGCCCTGCGAACAGGCTGGCCCTTAATAACTGGTTTACCTGGAAATATGAGGCTCTGTTGAAGCTGTTGTCCCAGTTGCTGTGAGGACTGGTGGCTACCATGGGTTTCACCAGGGCGTGGAGTGCTGTTAATCTTGTCAGAGCCTGGAGCGGGCTGGTGGCTGCTGGCCCCCAAACTACAGGTTGGCTATACCCAGGGGTGGTGGTTCTCCCCAGCGGAAAAGCCTCGACCAGCAGATGAGGTGCTCCTGGAGACTTGATCAGCGGAGGAAAATAGTGGTTGAGGTAGAACTGAGAGGCGAGGCCTCTTAGTAGGGTGGGCAGTAAGAACTCTGCCCCATGAAGGTGAACTGCAAAGTGCAGGTGGAAGAATAGGATCGCAATTTGAGCTATTTTGGAGGCATAAGCTGCCCTTCTAGACTTACTCTGGGCACCACTCTTCAGGGTGTATGGCTTAAAAAAGGTGCAAATTATCACCTCGCAAAACTGAAGCTGGCAACTCAGTTCCCTACAGTGTATTGCCAAGGGCCGCAGCGGCACAGGCAAGAGTTGTACACTATGCTCCTTTATTTAACCCCGTAGAGAACAGTGGACAGAGCAGTGGGTTGTTTCAGGCTGTAACGTCAGGACACTTGAGTGTGGTATCCACTGAGGTCAGTTCGTCAGCACCAAATCTTACTCCTTTCCGGCCCCATAAAGAGCGGTGGTGGAATTAGGGCAGCCTGACTGGCTAGCCGCCGAATTGAGATCTTACTAATGGCCGGGGCTCTACTGTACGCTACCCAGGGGGGCTGTCTACTGGGTGTGTATTTTGCTTTGGATAGCATGGTCTGCCAGCTTCACTCCAACAGGCTGGTTCTTGCATGAGGTTAACAACACAGTGGCACTCAGAAATTAGTACTCAGAAGTCAGTTTAGATTACGTGTGTATTCAGTGAGAATAGACACAGTGGCCCGTACTATCTCCTTAAGCTAACCTGGATTGACACGGAATTTAAGCTACGCACAGCCAGGTGAAGGCGGTGTGGTTCTAAACCTAATTGAGAGGGCGATAAAGCTGCTAGGTAGTTTACTACAACTGGCCCAACTATCTACCTTGTTGTCCTGAAGGGACCAATGGTGGTTACTAACAGAAGGGCAGTGGTGAGGTTTGCAGTTACCACCCAGTAAGGCAGGAGTGGCAGTCCTGAAGGAACTGTCATTACCGTTACCCAGGGGTTGTAAGGAAGGAACAAGTCGACGTCTTCAGGAGCTGGTGTTTGAGTCTTCCAGAAGATAGAGGCGTTCCTGCAGGTGCAGACGAGTCTTCTGAAGGGGTTGACATCAATGGTACGTTTCATCCAGCCATGAAGAGAGTGGTGGAATCAGCAGAAGTACCAGAGAGCGTGAACTGCTAGTGGTTTCCTCTGGCCTAGGACTGAGTGGTGGAGGAAACATAGACTGAAGATTTCAGGTCGCACAGGACCTTATACACTCATTGATTCCTGGGCATGAGTAGGCGAGGGGTGAGGAAAGAGATAAACTCCGCCCCTCTAGTCGTCTGCTAGCGTCTTCTGCTGCAGGAGAAACGCTGATGAGGCAGACTTCATTACTTACCGTATTTACCCGAAAGGAAGATAACCCTGAATCTAAGATGACCCCTTCCTAAAACAAAATATTTGTGAGGGAAAAGTATTTAAACCTGAATTCAACAGTACCACTATGAAGTGCTGAAAAAATTATTTAGGTTGAAGTACTATTGCATGAATTTATGACAAACCTTTCAAGCAGAAATGCTATTACGTAAATAATGATATATTTGATTTACTTTTAAAGAAAGGCTAATCACAATGAAATCGGTGTGTCTAATCTGGCTGTATGGTAGCAGCATTTCTCTTACACTGTAAAACTTTTGTGGGTGTTATGTACCTATTCGTGACTTGGGCCATTTTGCTTCCCAGCAAATCGCTTCCTCTTTAAGGCTGGAAGACATCAGATAAGAGGACCCTTGTCAAAGTTGACAGGTACAGTCTCAGCACTACAAAAATACGTACAACCATAGGAGATATAGAATTTAAGTATAAAAAGCCTTTGTCAAAATCGCCTTAGTTTTGGATTCTCGAATTGTACACGACCCCTCATTTTTTCTATTCCTTTCTGTCAAAAAACCTCATTTTCCTATAGGGTAAATAAGGTATCTGTCTGCAGGATTCATGGTGCCCTCCCTGTGTGTACCGTCCAATTATGTTACCTTGGGTGACGGACTGGATGGCTTGGCAGATAATACAGTCTCACTTCGGAGGGTTTGATATGATGCCTGGATGGAGAGTAGGGTGACAAGCTGGACTGATGTCTCTAATATCATCTCTCACTGTGAGGAATATGTACCTTAAAGGCACATGTCCAGTCTCTTCAAATACTGTATTATGAATTGCTTAGGCAAAATGAAATAGCATTCAGATGGGGTGAAGTTGAGTGTACGTAATAAAAGCGCAGTGCATCACATGTCAGTCGCCCCCCTCCCATTACAACATACAACCATCTGGATGAGAAAAAAAAAATTTTTTTTTTGCTCCTAGGGGCGATGTGAAACTGCCACCCTAGAAAACGAAGTTCTGCTTCTATCGCACTTCCTACTCTGTGCATGCTCTTCGTGAATGAGGTGCGTGGTGCACTTATCTGCTGCCAGGTGCCTGACATCTGAAGCAGTTACGCAGCGTGTAGTGCTCGCTCTCTCTCTCTCCTTTGTGGGTGTCTGGTGCGTGGGCTGATTTGCGGCGAGTAGTGGCGGGTGAAAGGCTGTCTGGCTAATCAGTTCTTTGTTCCCTTGTGAAGGAAAGGAAAGGAACTGGGTCACGCATGCAAAGTTTTGTCTACTGCCGGTGAACTGTGTGCCTTCATTTATTATCATGCTTACTCACAAGTTCATCTGAGGGGTGTGGTTACATTAGTTACTGTACATGTAAATTTACAGTTTGCTTATGTTAGTTACTGCACATGTAAATTTACAGTTTGCTCCCTGTAAAATACTATTTACGTACGAGCACAAAAGAAGTGACACTGGTGTGTAGATAAATTCCTCTTGTGAGAGGTGTGTGGTAGAGAGTAGCTAATCCTTGCCGTGGTGCTGAGGACGAGGGAAAAAGGTGGCTTCGCCTGTAGCCTGCTATGTGTCATACGGCAAGTTAAGTTATGTGTGACATTTCTAAAGAAAGGTGACTGACACTAGGCCTAATTACTAATAATAACAAACACGAGTATCTTTTTTGAAATAATTAACCTAATAATCTAACAATACGTATGGGCCACCTACAAAAATTGTAAAGGACAAAAACCCTTCAATTCTTAATTATAACGTATTTAACACTTGTAAAAAGCGTGTTGGCAATAGTTTGACAGTAGTATTTACAAAAGATTAGACAGTGGCAATTATCACCTGAAAAAATATACATGTGACTTTTAACAGTCACGTAAAAAAAATTGAATCTCTGTAAAACGTAATTTACAACATTTTAACATAAGAGAACATTTTAAACATTTACAACAAAGTCAGTGATAAATATTTGCAATTTAAATTTATCTTTCTTTCTTTGTGAAAGTCTCTTGGTTTTCAGGCACAGGCCTGCACTGAGCTTCTTTCTTGAGGTCTATTTTACTAGTTACACGTATGTTGTCTTTACGCATTGTTGTAACACTTCAGTGGTTTCTTATTTATTTTGACAATGAATTTAGTAGCATCTAAAAGTTAGTTATGTCTGGTTCACATGGTAGCACAATAGTCACGTGTGCTATCTTTACTGATGACTCTGTTATTACACAGTCTGTTTTGTTATCACTTTTAAGTACACAGTTATGTGATGTTCAGCATGTGATTGCTGTAAAGTGTTTGTTCATTTACTGGTACTTAAGAAACTATGCTCGCATACAGTATTAACATCTGATAGTAAGAATAGAAAATGATTTTGTGAATTCACTGGGAATGGGGTTCACTGCTGCAGTGTGATAGGATTTTCTACTTCTGTGACTGACCCCTTTTCCGTAGGGCCACGTCCTTCAGGTAGGGCTACGTGAACCTTGAAGTAGGCTGCCAAGGTGACTCCCTGAAGCATCTAGGTTGTGAGGAGCTGTGACAGGCATGTGTGGGGCATCTCTCGCTTCTGTCTGCTGGGTCTAGCGTTCGTGCCCTGGGTGGGGGCCTGCTAGGGGCTGCCTGGCACTTGGGAACTTGTGGTGGCCCCCTCCCCCTGGAGGTGCTCTCTTGAGGTGGCTGTCAGAGATTAGGGCTCTTCGGAATCCCCTTCCTCAACGGCTGGGTGATGCACGTTCTTCTGGGCTGGAGGGGAAGCATCCGTGACCTTGGTGCCGCCCAGTGTCTATGTCAGGTCAGCCAGGTCCTCCTGGACTGGCGTGACCGACATGGTGTGGGCCGGAGGTAGAGGCTCTCCAGAGACCTCTACCTCAACTGCATGTCCACTGGGCTTATCCTTCTGGGCTGGAGGCTGAGTCAGTGCAGAGATCTCGTCATCCGGCAGTGGGATCTCTGAGGACGACAGAGGGACCGGTTAAAAGGTGCTCCTCCTTCGGCGTTGTGAGATTCCATGCCCTCCAGGGGTGACATGTATGGAGTGGAGTCTGGAGGTAAAGGTATCTTCGAGACATCTACCTCTACGTAGAGGTGACATGCGTCCTTCCTTGTGGAAGGGGAAGAATCTGGGACCTCAGCACCAGAGACCAGAGGTCGGCCAGGTCCTCCTGGACCAGCATGGCCCACGTGGTGTTGCTTTTCGGGGACCTCTACCTTGACGGCTTGGTGATGTACATCTCACTCGGGGATGGGACTGGGATATGAAGGTCCATAGCTGGGTCCCCTGTCCAGAGGACTTTGCCACGACACCTCCGATTCCGTGGAGGTCATCTGGCCGTGTCATGCCAACCTTCGCTGGATGTAAGTGCTGGGCGTTGAGGGCAGAGTCTGGATGGAGGCACATCCCCTATACGTCAATGGTTGATATTGTTCTGGTGAGGTTCTGATACCCTTCTCCGGCAGCTGGTTGAGGTGCGGGCTCACTTGGCACAAGGGGCTCGACCTCGGGAGTAGTTTGTGGGAGAGGGTCATCTGTCTCTTACTCTTCTTTCAGGTCTTGTGTTGGGACTTCCGCAACTCGGTCCTGAATTCCATCAGGACATGGCTGTTTTACCCCGTGTTACCTTCCTGATATGCCCTCTGACATTTTCTGCCCAGTATACATTCCCCTGGTGCCCTACAATGTGGTACAGGCCTTCCCACTTTTCTGTTAAACCAGCGCTGAACTGGTTCATTGCTTTACTCAGAGAGTAGCTGCATAAGAGAACACCCTCACCCAGGATGAAGGTTCGTACTCATGTACGTGGTTGTGGGTACTTTCGGTTGATATACTGGACCTGGCCTCTTGCACCCTTGTTGCCCTGGCCATGGCAGCCAGACAGACGTCTGCCTGTGTTGGCATTTCAGTAGGTGGCTTTTCCCATTACCAGTCGCCAGGTCGATGGAGGTTGCGCCCGAGGAGGAGGTGGCTAGGGCTGGTGTTGATGGTCTCGTTTTCTGTTCGGCAGAGGGCAAAAAGAATAGAAGAGATGTGAGTATCCCAGTGACGATGGTCTTCTCCCACACTGAGATGGAGGCATTTCATAGCCTTTTCTACACACCCCAGTTTTAACAAGCCATCCTTCACTGTGCGCAGTTTGGATGCACTGCATCGCCGTTATAGTGTGTGCTGTTGGATTTAATGTGTTACCTGCTACTTCGTCTCCTGAGTGCTTTGGATTCCTTCCCTGCTCATTGATATCACCACCTTACCACGCATGCGCGGCCTTTCTTAACTGTGATTGGTTATGTCTGGGCCTGGTTGCTGGTCTAGTGTTCAAATTTCCCACCCTCTGTGCTGAAGCTACAGTGGCGCCGAAGCTGAAGCCATTATGTTTTTCCGGCAGTCGTTCGCATGGCATGTTCGTGGTAAGTTGTTACTCGAGTTATGGGTAAATTGTTTTAGTTATACAGTCCAATTTTTCATACCTTGAGCCCAGACAGGTTAAGATGTCATTTGGAGTGAACAACCTTAGATCAGCACGAGGCTTGACCACTTCTACTATGGTCGTCACTTTGTGAATACCCTTCAGGTATTCATCCTGCTCAAGGTCCGTTTTGGGACTCTGTATAATTTCTGTTCAGCATGTGAGCTGATTGTAGGATTTTTGCACAGAAGAGAGAATATTTTATGGTGGGTTCGCCTTTTGAGGTAATGATAACGTAAAAATCTGGTTGCTGGTTTCAATTCGTTAGGGGCTTTCGAAATTTGGTTTTGGCTTTACTGGTATTTTTAAAAATTGATTTTACCCTGTGACGTAATTCTTGATTGCTGGTTTTGTAGAGTTTTTAGTAATTGTTTGAATTAGTTTGTGGAAGGAGCTGAGTTTGCCTGGAAAATTGATGGCCAGTCAAAAGTGCCAGCATCTACTCACGTTCTTGTGTAGAAGCTTAGTAATCCACCTTCATTGCTTGTCATTTAAATATATTTTTTCTTTCTGGTGCTACTTTAAATGTTCAAGATTGATTTTTATGAGATTTTAAATGTGTTTTCAAGGATAGTTTTTTATGCATGTCGGACTTTGAGAGGCCTTTGGTGCTCCAGCATATGGTTGAGTTTTAATTTGTGTATCTTTAAAGATTTTGATTGAATCATATATGCTGATAGGTTTTGTTCCTTATCGACGCTATTAAAAAAATTTTTTTTTTTAACGTATTAGCTTCTCTAGAAAGTATTTTACCTCTTTTTATCAGATCTAATTATACGAGAGAGTATTGAATAACATATGTTTATGTCAATATTTTAATTTATTTTATTTAGCTCCCTGTTTTGATCGGCCCAAAAATGGGTGCCTGGGTATTTATTTTAAAAAGAATTTTTAAATCAATCAATATCTAGAAAATTATTATGAATTCCTACCTTTGTAATCAGTCTTGAAAGTGTAATAAATTCTTTGAATCAAATATGCGTTATAAATCTTGTGGTTAAGCCTAAAAATTTAATCTGTGCAGTTCTCTGCAAATTTTTGTTTCATGCACGTGCTGAAAATGACAGAGGGAACATTGTTTTTATACACCTTAAACAAGGAAGACTTGGTTGCAATTTTAGAAGATAAAAATGTCACTTTCTCGTACGATGCCAGTATGGAGCAGCTTTGTAAAATTGCCATCTGGTTTTGGAAGTCATGTTACCAGGCGGCTGGCCGCATCGGCGAGGAGGTGGCTTCGGTGAGTGTATCCAATTTACAGTCCTGTTCCACAAAAATCTTTTGTCAGGCAATACAGATCATTCCCCCTTTGACCCTTGCCGAGCCACTCACGGTGTTAAAGTTTTTTATAGCATCCGCGATATGCGGATTTGCATATCGGTGATGATATCTTGCTTCGTGCCTTGGCATTTAAATGTGAAGGTCACGCTTTACAGCTGATCACAAACAAAATCAATTCCACTAGCTGCAGTTTTGCTAATTTTCAAAAGTTTTAACTCTGGTTTCTTCTTCTTGTGTCAGGCATGTGTTTGAACATGACTTAGTATATCTTTTCAGCATCCTGATGAAATGCCGAATAAATTTATTTATTCAATTTTATGCATCAGAGAGCTTTGGGTCTTAATTTATCTGATAAAGAAGTCATCAAAGTTATTTGGGAAAATGTTACGCCCCACATTAGAGCTGCGTGTTCATTAACTCCCGTTCGGTGTGACATGAATGATTTATGCACCTGGGCGATTGAAATACAGAGTTGTCTCGTGGCTGAACGAGAATTAAACTCTGTTTTTTGTAATGTTAAACTCATGTCGATGATGTCACGGGCGGCTAGCAATAGCGCTGGTATTTACTTTATGCAAAGCGTGGATGTCATACAGGAGAAGGGTGTTAATGGAAATCAATTTTCCGTTGCCCAAGCTGATGGTACTACTGTACATGTTGAGCGTAATAAAAATATTCACTGTAGTAATTGTGCTCGGTGGGGACATATGAGTCATGAGTGTTTGAAACCACATGTAACATGGAAGGATAGAAAATGCTTCTGATGTGGAGCGACAGGACACGTGCATATTTCCTGTACGGATTTGAAAAGAGTGACGGCTGGGAATAAGTGTGGGGTTCTTAGTCACCTTTTGTTCACAAAGAAAAGTCCGCACACTACATGCATGGTGCAGGTCGCTTGTGGTTGGAGCCAGTTCCCCACTTTGATTGACACCTGTGCTACACATTGTGTTGCCAGCTGACAGTTTGTTAAACACCTAATTAAAACGAAAGTTATTTCTGAGGCATGTGTGTTCCCCTCTCAGGAATTGAAAATATGAATTGCAAATGGAGATGTGTTGACAGCCTCTTAAGTAGTGAAGTTACATTTTAAAATAGGCCGTATTTTAAGAAATGAAATCTTGAACTTTGGATTTTCCCTGTGTTGAATCATAAGGTCATTTTAGGCTTTGAATTTTTAGGTCATACAAGGGCCTTAATAAATTTTAAAGATTTTAAGTTGTCTTTTTGGCTTCGCTACCAACATTAAATTACGCTTATATGCGGGGGAGGTTACTCAGTTTAATGGTATAAAATCTGATAGTTCTCAAGGTGCTGCAATAAATGTTAATAATTTTGAAGATGGAAAAAATTAGACAGGAGTTTGGAGATGTCATCACTCCTAAAATTGGGAAATGTGACATTCTTCCTTACTGGTTCACTTTGGTGGATGATGTACCTATTCAGGATAGTCATTTTAGGTGTCCTCTTCCTAAACTTAAGGCCTTTAGAGAGATATTGATAAATTGTTGCATGCGGGTGTCATCACTCCGCCAACTTCAGATTATTGGTCCTCTGGATTTTTAGTCTGGAAGAAGGATAGTGAAAAATACTGACTAGTAGTAAATCATACACTAGTGAACCGAAAAATATACAAGGACCATTTCCCTCTCCCTACAGTTGATTGTGCTTTACAGCATCTTGGGAGTGACAAAGTGTATTTAAATAGATTTAAATTTAAATAATAGTTTTCATCAGTGTCTCTAGGATCCCTCTTGCTGTAAATACACTGCATTTAGCACTCTTTGGAATCAGTATGAGTTTACTTGGATTCCAATGGGTGCTAACTTTGGTAGTCAGGCTCTTTCTACAGTATTAGATCATGTTCACTCAGATTTTAAATTTAAATTTGTATTTAATTATGTTGATGATGTAAATGTATACAGTGAGAGTATGGAGGGAACACCTGAATCATTTGCGTAAAGTTTTGCAGTGGTTCAGGGAAGTCGGTTAACTGTAATTCCAGATAAAGTCATTGTCTGGGCCTGGTTGCTCGTCTAGTGTTCAAATTTCCCGCCCTCAGTGTTGGAGCTACAGTAGTGTCAAAGCTGATGCCATTTTGTTTATCTGGTAGTCGTTCGTATGGCATGATCGTGGTAAGTTGTTACTCGAGTTATAGGTAAATTGTTTTAATTATACAGTCCACTATTTCGTACCTCGAGGCCAGACAGCCACCTTAGCTGCTAACAAAGTTAAATTTCTTGGCTATGTAATCAGTGAGGGCAAATTATTACTGGACCCTAAATGATTTGCTTCGATTGTAAACTTTCCTTGACCTCGTACCTTAAAAGGGGTACAGAAATTTTTAGGATTAATGGAGTATTACTCGCGATTCATCGAGCATTATTCAGAAATAGCAGCTCCCCTGAACCGATTGAAAAAAAAGGGGTAGTATTTGTTTGGGACTTTGAGCAGGAACAGACCTTTAATTTATTAAAGAAAACACTCAGTTCTTCTCCGGTGCTAACTTTGCCGGATTTTGATAAACGTTTTGTGGTCCAGGTGAATGTCTCCGCTCTAGCGTTGGGTGCTGCCCTGGGGAAATGGCATGAAGGTCATACAGCTCCAGTGGCTTTTGCAAGTAGAACCTTGATGGAGCTTGAATGTTCATTTGGAATTTATGAAAAGGAAACCCTGGTGTGTTTTCAGACTAGAGAAATTTGCGCCCTATATTGAGTATGAGTGCAATTTGTTCACTGATAATCAGGCCCTTAGTTGGGTGCTGAATCATCCCCACCAATTAGGGAAATTGGGAAGATGGGTATTGCACTTGTTGAGGATCAGGTTTAAAGTACACTATGTAAGGGGTATGGATAATCCAGTTGCAGATGCTACTCGTATGTAGGACACTGCTGATTTTGAAGAAATTCCCAGAGAGTCCTCAGCTTCTCTCGGTTTAATACAGAGATTTCCCAAGTTTTTTGTCCAGCTCCGTGAAGTACAGAATGCTGATTCTTGGTGTAAAAAATAAAACGGGACTTGGAGTTCAGGGGTTCAATGTCTGTATTTTGAGAAAGAAGGTTTACAGAATTTTTCAGGAATAATGTGCCTCTCTTCTTCCATGGTTGCCAAAGTTTTTCATCCCATTATCTCTGCATCCGATGATAAACGTCCTGCCGTGGTTTCTCGTACGAAATGGTAGGATGACAGCATTCAGACAATATGAAATGGGCAGTCTGCTGTGTGGCAGACGAATACTTATTCGACCTCCGATGTGCAATGAGAGTGAAAATACCTGATTTCAGCCGAAACAAAGAACAATGTCCCATCAATCTGCTTTCTTTCTAACACTGCTGTAATTGAAACATAATACATATCACATGCAGGAGGTGATGTTGTCCCTTCTTTGGTAAATTTTCATAGTTTGTGCGGCAATTATCAGAGAAATACTTTTTTGACCCATTGTATGCATGTTAGGAGTAGTATTTGGAAGTCATACATGGATATGGTCACCCAGGTTGACTTTATACACCAACACAATACCTGGGAGTATTCACTCCAAGAATAACACTCTGTCTCTTGACTACAAGTTGCATGGCTGAGACAGGTTTCTACCCCTGTTTAATGTCTTCCACTTACAACCAACAATAACTGGAATTCACATCTAAGAATCTATGTACTTTTTGAAACTACATAACACAAATTGGCTTCAACCATAGCAGGCTGTAACAGTTAATAAGGCTATAAGTGAGAGATTTGTAACCTTAATAATCTGACAGATGACAAGAAATATTAACTAGCAATCATTATTTCTCCCTTAGCAGAATTCATACAGAATTTTAACTGAGTTGAGACTAACAGAGAAAATTGCACATGTACTGATATTTTAATTTTTTAATCACTGACACTACTGCAGATTTAAACAGAAATTTTTTTTCTATAATTAACAATAATATGGCTGCAATTAAATAACGGTTTTCATTTATTGCTAAGAACTTCACAGAAGAATTCCTCTTTGTCTTTTCTGTTTCTTAAAATGATTATTTTCACAACCATATCACCTACCTGCTGTTGAACTTGTTTGGGTTCTCCTCACGCGCATTGTGGAAGTCCAAGCACAAGTCTGCATCGATGCCAATCCCAAAGTAATTGTTCATGACAAGTATCTGGGTGTTGTCCTCACTGGTGCCACCTGCTAACAACAGTTAATACATCACATTCCAACAAGCTGTCCTTTTATTTTTGAACACAACTATAGGCATGGCCACAGGATGGTCCTGTTATGCAAAGGACCACCACCCAATAAGAAAGTGCTGAAATGCACTCATGTTCTTCCCTTGACGCCGGCTAACAGCTAGTGGCGGTAAAGCCCATGACGGCGCTCACCATGCACGTGTCACGTGTCCTGCACGTGCGCAAAGAGGCCAATATTCTGAACTCCACATAAATATTATTTTTCAGTGTAAAATATATTTGTATTTGTAGGGTTTAATATGTCTTAAAATGTTTTGACGTGTTTGTTGTTATATTGAAATTGTTTGGTTATGAAATTCAAAGTGGCCGCGGCACCGAGATTAAGAACACTAATATTCCGGCGTGAACACAGTCATAAAGAGACACTGAAATAATATGAAAACAACATAAGAAAATTATAAAATGCAAAACAGTATTTAATTTAATTTGTGCCATTTTATTTTCACTAATAAAATATTTTACTTGGCATGCATAGCACTTCCGCTTATGTGAATCCCGTAGGCGGCCATGGTACCGTGCGACGCTTGTCTCTGGACAGTCTGTCGAGGAGAGCTGGCGAGGTAAGACACTGTCACGTACGTACTACAACTTTTGTTCACTGATGTAGGTTTCAATAGTCAATTTACTTTACCGGTCAACCTTTGCTTACGTACGTTTTGCCAGACATTTTCCCCAGCATTATGCTTCCGCTTTATTAATTTATTTCACCCTTCTGGCATTTTTAACTCAATTGAGGAGAAGGAGGAGAAAGATATTGGAGAGGTCACGCGACCTGCACAACTTGAATCAGGCGCCATCTGCCTATGTTAGTAGAGTTTCATTGTAATTTCTTCATTATTGCTACGTGCAATTTTAAGGGCTTTGTTTTCATGTATGTATTTGAAGATATTTTTCCATGTTTGAATATTTTACGACAACATCACGTATAACCACGTGGCTGACCGACGCCAAGTATTTGTACACACCATCATTGCGTTTTGAGAGCTTATTTATGTAATATCGTATGTGCAATATTTTATTCAGGGTTCTATGTTCAATTTTGTCAGGGTTCTGTGTTATTTTAACGTAAATTAATGCTTTTGTGTTTGACCACACTGTCACTTTCATGTTTGATTTTACCACCATCAGGCATGCTACACGCCTGCAATCACTTAAATCGTAAAGAGAATAATTTTTTCGCTCCGAATAATATTTTGCTTGAATTTAATTAGCCGCTTTTATAAAGAAATATTGCAAATTCCACCTGCACTACGTGGTCCACTACGAACTTCATCCAGCGGCATCCGCGCCATCTAAACTTGTTTTCACACGTTTGTGTTTATTATGAATACTCATCTCGTGTGCCATCTTGTTTCATGTATCTTTTGAGGGTGTATGTAATTTTGTAATTTGTGTATAGTGCAATTACTCCCGTCCTAGCCGGCTCTGTGTATAGACCGTCACCACACTACCCACGCGCTGGAGGGCAAGCCCCTACGAGTTTGCATTAGTGATGCCGAGTAATCACACGTGTTAATATGTTTCATGGAGTGTTTCCATTTGTAATTCACCATGCCCTGTCTTCAGGGAAAAACTGTCAGTCCACCCTAGCGGCTGTCAGCCCTCTTCCCTTATGAAAGTTGTGCTTTCATGCACCTCGGTGAGATCATCCATCTAGGCGTGCAGTAGATTAATTGCGAGCTGGGGAGCACCAAAGCGGAATTGGCTAGTCATGACAGAGATTATCATAATTTAATTGGCACGTTGATGTGTACGCGTAGTAACAATAAGAACAAGTCTACAGTGAACTTACCTCTTTTATTCAGTACTGACAGTGTCCTAGCCACATATATTTTATTAAGTGTTTATTTCAATGTGATGTTCAGTAAAAGTTTAGTATTGCCTGCGTGTTTGTAAGTACGCACGGGTGAGATGGACACACAGAACTCACAGCATCCCTGAGAACCCTGAGTCTCAATAGTGTGGTGATTGGGAGCACTGCTGGCACCCATATTACAAGTAAGTATTTGTGTCATCGTTCGTCTCGTTTGTCACCCAACGGAGTCACCCTGTAGTTTACAACTGCAAAACATGTTGTAGAGTGAGGCTGTATTTGTTTTATTTGTTGGTTTCACTGAAGGAAACAGCAGATACATCCATGCTAGCCTTTGTCACACTGCATACTAAATTAAGGTGTTTGTTCATGGGTCCTAGGAATGGGACTGCTCATTACCAGAAAACTGGGAACTCTGACCATGCATATGAACACCACCAAAACTTTTAGAAACTAAGTGATGTAGCCAGCTATTAATTAAGTGTTCATAAACTTCCCTTTTTAAAAAATGCTGGCTAAACTTTGTTTCAGCAGTTTCACAGCATTTTGACTAATGTTGTTTTGAGGAAAGTCTTTTAAATGTTACACATACTTTTTTGGAAATCAGTAATTAATGATGACATGACACAAAATGTGAAGTGTATCATTATTGGGCATGGAATATTTTTAGTCTTAAAGCTTGGCTATGTGTAGAATCAGCATGAATGGATTCTCTGTGAAATTTATTGGGGAACCAAGAAATGTAGCCTAATTGTGATTGCTAGTTCCCAAGCAAGCAAAAAGACATTCCTTCTCAAAAATAATATTTTTTATCAAGGCTGTTATCAGAAAAAGTGGTCTGGTCAGACATATAAAGATTTAGCTGATTTCCAATACCAGTTATTGCAACTAAACCAGTTGGAGAGGCAGGTACGCATGCACCAGCAATAAGATGAGAGGCCGTTAAATGTGCATAGGGCACCTGTACACTGGACCTGGTCATGGTAATAAAAAGACACAAAATTCTAACATTCACACATTACACTAGGTGTCCATAAATTATCTTTACAACTTTAGATATTAATAACGTGAAAATTAGACTAGATAATAACGAACATGCTGCAGCAGTATGGGACCCGTATGTGGAGGTGGAGGTGCGAGAACTGGAAAAGGTGCAAAGAAGGGCAGCAAGATGGGTAAAGGGTAGGTGGAGAAGGCAGAGGCAGGATGATGAGGAAGAAGGGAACTATAGGCCATCAGTGATGATGAAAGAAATGGGGTGGAGCTCATTGAAAGACAGGAGGAAAGTTGAATGGCTAGTCGGGATGTACAGGGTGGTGAATGAAGAGGGAGGATGGGGAGGGCTACACTGCAAGTTAAGTAAGGGGGTATTTCGAGGAAGAGGTAACAACAGTGAGAAGCTTCAGAGGGTGTGGAGGAGAACGGAGCGTAGTAGGCATCCATGCTTGTAAGGTCTGTGAGGGAGTGGAATGTGTTGAAGGAGGAATTGGTATCCATGAGAGGGGTTGGTAAGATCAGAAAGGGAGTGGAAAAGGAATTGGTTGGGTGAAGGAGAGGTGAGAGAGCTCGCCACTGGGCGGTAGCCTAATTGTGAGTGTATGTATGTATGTCTTGCGCACATAACAAAGAACCCTGCATTCAGCAAAACCAGCATTAGTTTAAAAATAACCAAAAAAAAAAGCTTATCACATTTCTTGTGCAAGTGAGAAATATGACCCATTGGTACAGAGCATAAAATTGGAATATTTTATGCTGCCTGTTCTTTTAGATGCAAGGAGAACAGCCTCTGCAGCTTTTGCAATTTTAGTTACACTTGTCATTTGTTTATTCAAGGGTTATGTCTACATGTTTGTGTCTACAGGTTTTATTACTTCCAGTGTTTATGTTTATTATATTGTGGCTGTAAGTCAGAATGCTCTCCAAGTACCGCTTGTTGCAGTATGTTTGTTATTCTCTCAGCATCATAAGCCAGCATAAACCCTCTGCAAGGAAACAAAGTTTCTCAAACTTGCCACAATAAAATAAAGTAGACGAGTAAAACTAATAACATGCAACTTGAACCTGTTGTATGTAGGTAGTACTAATGAACATTACTTCATTTATTACGAGACACAAAATGTGCACTAACTATGATCGGTGACCTACCTACATGTCCAATTAACAGGCTCCGAAGCTTTCAATGTGTGATGAGAATGCAAAATTGGTAGGTAAAGTGTCGAGAATGTGATTGTGACTGGCAGTGAATGTGACCGGCAGGCACATTTTGCGAGTAAAGATGGCTTCGTGCAAAATGACTGAATATTGAAGCAACATTCCCCAGTTGGACTAAAAAAATTACTTTGCATCGAAGGTACAGGCAAAGGCAGAGCTAATTGAAATAAACTGTTGGAATGCTATAGAGCCGAGGTTCATGCCACTCCTGAATGTAAATCAGGAAAGGATTAACAGGAAAGAATTGGCCTTCCCATACAAAAATGTGTCCGACTCGTAATTAAATAAAATTGCGGAATGTGTGTTGGCAAATAAAGTGTGGCAAATACTAGCAAATATCCATACCTAGGTCAGTTTTCTCCAAGAACTGAGATAGTTGAAAGCAATGTTTTTGATCGTCAAGCATGAAGGGGAAGAGTTGCACAAGTATTTAGCTCACATGCAAACTCAATAACAAAACGTGAAGTCAGCAGGGTGGAATTACTCTGATAAGCAGATTGCTGGCCACATCCTCCTTGGACTACCATGGGACAAGTACAGGGCACTAGTAGAAGAATTGGGGAAGGAGATTAACCTCTCAATCAAGTAAGTGAAGGCAAAGCTCTTGGAAGAGGGTAATGAAGACAGAGATGAGAATGAGGTTATGGCACTTGCTGCAAACGGAGGTGGTTACCAAAGGAGTGTTCAACAGTCCAGGGGCCGTGGAAGAGAAGGACAGCAACAAAGCAATGAGGGAGCAGAATATCAGAACAACAGGAACGCAGAGAAAAATTCAAGAGGGAATAATAAGCCATCTGACTTCTATGCAAATAAGAAGTGCTATATGTGCAACAAAAATTTTGTGACAATGTAAAGTGCTTCAGGTGTGGACATTGGGCAAGTGACTGTGAGGAGGAAGGGCAAATAAAGTTTTCAGAAGGTTTAGTTGCAAAGATAAGGAGGGGAAGTCTAAACACAATGCATTAGTAAGAGCTTGTGGGTTGATGTTACCTAGGGAAGATACTGTGGGCTGGGTTGTGGACTCAGCTGCCACAAATCATATTTCAAATAGATGAGAGTTATTCCTTGACATGAGAAGTTGTCAGGGTGAAATGACAATGGGGAAAGGTATGGCAGAAGTCAGAGGTTGTGGTACAGTTGAGATAAACATTACTGATGAATGTGGTGGACCTGATTTCAATTTCAGTTTGCTGTCAACGAGCAAAATGGTTAAAAAGGGTGTTTGTGCCAAAATGTATCTGAATGAGGCCTTAGTTTATGATGGTGATGAAGTCCTTTTCAAGGCTTCTCTTTCAGATGGTAGATATATTTTGCGTTCTGAGAGGTCAAATGGTGTCATAAATATTGTGAATGCTGCAGGTGAAAATGATGAGGTTATAGATGGCACAGCCCTGAGAAGTGTGACAGTGTGGCATCAGAGGCTTGGCCACTTAAATGAAGAGTCCTATGAAAGATACCTGAATTGAGTGTTGAAGGCAAGATGCAGGAAGGCTACGATGTTTGTACCAAAAGAAAAAATGATTAAGGTTGGTTATCCCCAAGCTGGTGAAAGAATGTCCAGGGAACCTTTAGAGCTAATTCACGCCGATGTAATAGGAAAGTTATCCATGTCCATGGGAAAGGCTCAGTATTTATTGACATTCACAGATGACTACTCCACGCACCTGACATTGAGATTTTTGACATAGAAAAGTGAAGTGTTTGCAGCATTAGGGAATACCAGAATGAAGTTGAGCTATTGCATGGTGCTGGGATACAGAGGCTCCAAACAGATAGGAGCGGTGAGTACTGCTGCAAGAAGCTTGACACACATCTGAAACAATGTGGAATAGTGTAGGGCAATTTTGATGTGTAAGGTTGTGTTGTAAATTGTTAAAATACAGTTGGCAACAGTACATGTGTAATCCTTTATGTTGTTGTTTACATTTTTTTTAGCCAAATGTTCTTCCCACTCTTGTAGTAACCATCACAATGAGTGTAGGAGTGGTGTTCAATCTTGATAGCAACTAACTCTTGTGTGTGCTAAACAATGAAAACTAAACTTTACAACAGGTTATGGGCCCATAACACAACAAATGAGAAAAGATTTGTGAAGTGATTTAAATGAGATAAGTTTTGTGACATGAATTAACCATTGTAGGGAAGAGTGCAATGGCCAATTTAAATAGGAACGAAAAATTGGGGCACCCCTGTAATGAAGCAATGCGTAAATTGAATGAGAAGACAGGTATCAAAGGTATGGATGGTGTTAAAGATTGTACAACTTGTCTCGAAGGGAAAATGTCTACGCAGCCTTTTAATTTTAAGTCTTCTTGTTCTAAACAAAGTAGACCCTTGGAAGTTATTTCTAGTAATGTGTGTGGATCAATTACTCCAGCTATATTTTATGGTTTTAAATACTTCCAAACCATAATTGAGAGGTTTGCCAATTTTGCAGTTGTTTACCTATTAAAGACTAAAGATGAGGCGAAGGAAAAGTTGAGACATTATGTTGAAGGAGCTGAGCGGAAATTTTCTGGTGATGGTTTCAAAGTTAGTATAATTCACTGTGACAATGGTGGCGAATATTCATCAATGGACTTGAAGAATTGGTGCTCTAAAAATGTATTGAATTGGAATACACCCTATTTTTCACAACACAACTAAATGGTAGAAGTGAGCGGATGAATAAGACTATTAAAAAAAGTAAGGTATATGATAGGAGAGTTACCAAAGTATTTGTGGGGGAGGCTATTCGAACAGCAGCTTACCTCTACAATTGAATCTCTCGAGGGACTAATGATATATCTCCTGAGTTGTGGTATGGGTATGAGGTCAACTACAGTAAAATAAAACTGTTTGGGTGTAAAGCATTTCCTAAAAATAATTGATCTATAGGCAAGTTAGAGAAAAGGTGTGAACAGTTAATCATAGTGGGATATGCATCTAATGGGTACAGACTTTTTGATGTTGGTCAAAAAAATTGTGATATCCAGGGATGTAAGATTCCTGGAGGGCGGAAATGTGAAACCAGAGACTCAAGCTCATGTAAAAGATGAGACGTTTGAGGAGGTTGTTACCCCGAAACAAGATGTTCAAGAGTCAGCTGAAAGGGACTCAGAAGGTGAGGATACCAAATCTCCTGATCAAGACATCACTCCCTCAGGGGAAGGTTCGAAAGACAGTGAAGTCATATCTCACGACAACAGTCAACCTAATGGAAGCACTAGAAAATCCATAAGAGTAAGAACAACCCCTAAATGGTATGAAGACTACGATGTTGCATACGTTGCATTACATTGTACCAATGTCTCGTATGATATTCCTCAGGATATGACAGATGTAGAAAAATGTCCCGACCGGGAAATGTGGTTGAGTGCCATGCAAAAAGAGTTGATAGATGGTCCATTTAATGTAAAGGTAATTGACTCCAAGTGGGTGTTTTCAGAAAAAAGAAGTCAAGGGTGAGACAGTGAAGAGGACCAGACTGGTTTCAAGAGGTTGCTTCCAGGGATCTATGACAGAGGAAGAGATTTACACAACTGTTGACAGGATGAACACATTAAGAATCTTTGCAATTGCAGTACAGAAAGGATGATCTATGGATCAGCTGGATGCGAAGTGCACATTTTTGTATGGTGATCTTGATGAGCCAGTCTACATGAAAGTGCCTGTGGGTGTAGAGAACATGGAACTCTACGATGGTAACATTGTATGTAAACTAATTAAGTCATTGTATGGGTTAAAACAGTCTACTCAATAAAGGCATAAAATATAGGGGCCAAACTTTATGTAATATTGGTTTTGTATGGTCAAATGGACACCTCCGTTTGTTTCTGAAAGGTACTCTCTATATTCTAGTATATGTAAATGATTTCACGATTTTTTCAGACAGTAGACAAGAAATATCATGGCATAAAGGCATGTTGATAAAAGAGTTTGAAATGAAGTAAATGTATAATAACAAGGGCACATTCTATTTCTTGGGATTAGAAATTAGTTGTAATGTTAACACAATGCAAATTAGCCAGAGGAAGTTAATTGACAAGGTTTTAAGTAAATTCAACATGACGGATTGTAAATATTCTGCTATCCCTATGGAACCAAAACTGCATGTTGAACCAAGTGCTACATGTAGGGAAGGACTTCCTTATAGGGAGCTCATAGCGTGCCTTACGGTTTTCCGGTATCATACTTTAGCAAGTTTCAAAACTGCTATGACACTATTCCAGGCCTGTCATTTCAATGGATTTTATCCATTTTTACGGAATTTTAACACACTAGAAAAATCCAAACCTAAACTTAAGTGGGGCTTTTTTTGACGCTTTGCTTAAAGCGGCTGCTGCGTACATGCGACACACACTAGTGCCCCACAGCGATGTGTGTCAGTTTCACTGATGCATTTCTTTGAAAGATTCTTTCTTACAACGGAGATGAATAACTAAGCAAAATATTTTGGACATACACCATTGCTTCAATAGTGTATGTCCAATATATTTTACTGTTATTCACTGGCATGGGTATATAGTTATTTACATATTTCAGTTCCTGGCTGTATGATCGGTCACATGCAAAGGCCAAGGCCATTATTGAAAAGAACCTTTGCGACAAATTGCAGTTTTTATGCATGCAATCCGAATTTAGTGACTGTGTTTTGCGTTTATCATTGATATTACAATGGTGAGGAAACAAAAATTATTGCAGATACAGTCGTATAAACGAAAGTATAAGTGAGAGTGGAGAAAAGAATTACCATGGTTCGTACATTCCAAATCAAAACAACTATATTAAATATGTAAAAGTCTTTCATATCTACATTTTCTTCTGTGATTTGCAATTTTTTTTAAATTTCAAGTATTTTACACTATTTGACCCAATGATTCCAGGATTTTACAGGATTTTTATATACAGGAACCAGGACTTCATCTTCAGAGCTGGTGGCAGCCCTGCACTTTTCACTTTAAGCATTTAAAGCATGTTTTGAAATATCTCAATAAAACTAAAGATTTGTGTTTGCAGTATGGCAGATCTGATGGTGCAGTTGTTGATGCATTTGTCGATGCTGATTTTGCCAGTGACCCACAGGACAGGAACAGTGCAACAGGTTCCTTTATTACAATTTTCGGCAACAATGTTATTTGGACGAGTAGAAAGCAGCCTTGTGTAAGCCTTTCCAGTACTGAGGCAGAATACAATGCTTTAGCTTCTGCAGCAGCTGAATGTCTGTTTGTGGGTAAGCTTTTTATAGAAATCATAGGTGCGTGAGAGATGAAGTTTGTGTTATTTGAGGATAATCAATCTTGTATTAAAATGGCTAGTACTTTTGAGATGAAATGCTTAAAACACGCAAGTGTGAAGCATCACTTTGTTAAATATCTCATGCAGGATAAAGTACTGAAACTGGTGTATGTAGACTCTCATAACCAAGTAGCAAATGTGTTGCTAAAGACCCTTCCCTGTAGTAAATTTTAATTCTGTGTAACTGGTCTGGGTATATCACAATTGGGGGGAGGTGTTGAAAAAGGGCAATTTTGATGTGTAAGGTTGGGTTGTAAATGTTGACATTCAGAGGTCGGTAACAAGTGTTGTATTGTATGTGTATGGAAGTGGAGACATACAGTGTTTGTTTAGAGTATGTAGAGCTGCCGTGTTAATAGTAGTAAAGATGCAAGTTATAGCTTCTGAATGCATCTAGTGATTCATCCTTAATATATAACAAATAGTGCATAGGAAAACAGTTGCGGAGTCACCTAAACAAAATGACAATGCTGAACAAGCAAATAGAAAAATAGCAAACTCGGTTAGGTATATGCTGATAGAATCAGGCCTACCAAAATTAATTTTGGGCTGAGGCAACAAACACTGTGGCATTTGTGAAAAACCTCCTTCTCGTGCCATTGATTGCCAAATAGCTATGGAACCATGGAAAAGGGAAACAATCAAAATGAGTACACTTGGAATTTCTGTAACTGTTTGGATGCAGAGCATGGATGTATGTGAGTGGGAAAGATAAGCTGGATTACAGAGGTGTGGAGTGTGTTCATAGGTTACAAAGCGAACCAAGGGGTATCACATTTGGAATATTGACGTAAAGAAGATTAAAATCACCCACAATGATATTTTCCAAGAGACTAAGTTTCCATACAAGGTGTGCGAGAAGCTCATTGTAAAATATGTGATACAATTGGAAGAGTTATGAACGACATAAGTTACTGATAATTGAAGAGCTTGATGAGAACAAGGAAGTGAGGACTGAAGCCGAGCCGAGAATAACCAATGGGTAAAATTCCAATGAAACCCTGCCGGGGGACAATGAGACATTCCTGGGGTGGGAATATAAACCAGAGTCCCAGGTTAGGAGGTCCGCTAGATTATGGTTAAAATGTTCCGGAGCTCCTTACTGCATGTATGGATATATAAGTAGGGCTATTAATGTTTGCTTTCAAGAATCAAAGAGTGTTGAAGAAGCATTGAATGGCAGTGATGCTAAAAATTGGAAAAGGGTTATGGATGAAGAAATTGGGAACTTGGTGAGCAAAAACACATATGATTTCACTGAAATATATTCACCAGTTGTAAAGAAAAAGACTATCCATGTTCTTCTGGCTTTATCAGTATGGTAAGGGTAGGTCAGAGAATACTTGGATGTCTTGGCTGCATACTTAAATGGAGTTCTCACCGACAAAATTTACACGGAGACGCCACCTATGTATCTAGAGGGTGGAAGTGGCAAGGTATGTAAATTGTTGAAGAGTGTCTACAGCCTGAAACAGAATGGACAGGAATGACATTACAACCTCAACAGCATCCTTACAAGTTGGAATTTGGAAAGGCTAAGAAGGATCCCTGTGTGTATACGGATGACAGTAGAGAACTTGTAGTGCTTGTCTATGTCAATGACCTAGGCATATTTGGGACATAGGAGAAAGTGGGATGGATAAAGGAAAAGTTTTAGGGGGCTAACCAGGTGAGAGCCATGGGAGAGATGAATACTTTTCTCTCTTTGTATTGAATTCTTGTACTTATAGCAGGGTATAGAACAGGAAAAGTTACATGTGTGTGATCGGTATTGATAGAAAATAGGTTTTCTGTTTTTAAATTGTTCACAAATTAGAAGTTACAATAAAACATAAAGTCATGGGAATTATTGAAAGTTACTTGATTTTACACTATACTACAATTATGATTAACAATTATCCAGTTAAAAGAAAAGTTGAGCAATTAAAACATGTCAACATGGTTTGGAAACTGGTGAGGGGGGAGATGCACCAGATTTCAGATAAACCCTGGCTCATGACTGAAAATTTAGAAAAGTTGTTAATAATGTCCGTAGGGTGCCAGCTCATCTACACACGGGTAAGCACGTGGAGACTAATTGTCAGGGCAGTAGCAGGTCAAAAGTCACATGGTGTTTCCCTCACGAGTCACGATAATTAAAGAGAGTTCGGATTAATACAGTCAATACACTCGAGAATGTGTTTCCTGAAGTAGGCCAGGTCTCAAAGGTACTTAAGTACAAGAGCAAATAAATAAGATTTGCATCCTCCGAAAACACATATTAGTGGAAGCGATATTACACTCGGTACATAATGCACATTGACCCTTATCTGAAGCGGGCATGGCATTGAGACCTGCCATAGACCGAAGCTGCAAAAGCACTGTTAAGCACGTGGTAACTTTAGGTAGTGAAATCTCTGGGGCCGCGAGTTTGACGGAGACAAAGACATGTACGCGGTAGGAGCAAAACGATTAAAAAGGTTCCGGTACACTAAAAACTTACTATTGCAGCTAACATGATGAGACAAAGTAGTTGAAGGCTCCCATGATGCAACACATGTGTATCTTCTAGGCCCACCAAGAACAGACTAAAGACATCCGGCTACCTCACCTGCAATCTCCCGTCAATATTGAGAGGGAAATTAGTTAATAATACATTAGACAAAATGTATATACAAAAATACTGGAAAGTGCATGAAAAACACTGGAGGAATTTGTGCACTAATTCAGACAAGTAATATTTGTTACTTTCAGTCCCAGCGTTTGTTTATGCAGTTAGTGTCGGAAAATAATAATTAACAAAACAAGCCGGAATGGGCCGGTGAGGCATGTAGAAATTACCAAAATAATTAAAGCATTTAACATTTACACTGACACTCAAAAACTTGTTATTAAATTATGGAAATAATTTAATACAAAGCAAAGGATTTTTACTTTGGGCAAGTGGCATTGCGGACGCCGGAACTGCCAGATCTCTTATGTTATAATTTAATACATTTCAAGAAAATAAAATATGCCCTTTTAAAACAAACAAAACGTAGCATCAACATTAGAAAATGACGTTAGGATTTATTTCAAACTCAAGTTTAGTATTAAAAGGTAACCAGGGGTAGGGCCCGCGGAAACCATGGGTTGAGCCACCATAGATGAAGCAGGTAACCATACAAAATAGTTTTCATGGTGCAATGTCGTCTGAGAACTTTGGCACGTGCTCACTCGCGCCTATCGGCACTCGCTCGCACATCCTGACGTACAATAGCAATTATGGTGAAAGTACAATTTAAGACTTAATACTTAACATTTAAGACTTAAAACTTAACATGTAAGACTTAAGACCTAAGGCGTAAGGCCTACGAAGGGCCTAACTGCTCAAAAATGTGAAATATGAGACCCACAACAACCCCACAAAATGGAAAACATACCCCCCTTGTCCCTCTAATTCCTCCCAGGGGAGGGGGGTTTCAAAGAGGAAGGATGGGGGATCAGTGAGGGGGGTCAGCTTCCTCCCTCCCTACCGTTTGCCCACACAGCCCTCCAAAAAAAAAATGTGTTTTTTGTGCAAAAACTTCCGTTCTTGATTAATTAGTATGACCCATGTGGCTTCGCATTCGTAGGCTATTTACGCCTCACTTAAGGGGTGCAAAAGGAAGAAAACACTTTCCCTTGCAAATTTTAGACTCTACTTTCAGGGCCACAGATTAGATCTGCACTATATTCACACTGATCTGAGTTTACTCTTGGAACAAGGGGTCTGGTGGGTCGTGATCCAGATCAAAGACCCGTTCCTGTGTGAAGGATGACGGTGACCCATATACGAGACGCACGCTCATGTGTGCCTGGTGCATAGGCAGAGCAGCAATGGGCTGCCTCCCGAGTGGGACAGTGAGGGTGACGTCAATGTTTTGGGTTGATACAAGTAGGTTGACACGTTGTAGTGTGTTGGGATTTATTAATGTAGGTATACAGTTGTAAGATGTTGCTTCAGTTTTGATGGTGTCCTTGGGTCACATCACACGAGTGTGTGTTTTTGTTGGGCTAATTTTGAGGCCCTTTTTTTACAGAATGGGCCTGTTGAGTAAGGCAGTGGCTCTTAGTAGTTTGGGCACACCAGGAACCTATTTGCAGATGATGTATGCTGATTTCAGCGACGAACCAGAATGAGCAGTCTACAAATATTGAAGAACCATCCTTCTAAGCGGTTAGTGGTAACACTCAACTACAACTTGAACTGAATAGAGAATTGACATGCATTTAATTTTGATGGCTATTAACAAGATGGATATTTGGTATTTATCATTTGATTGCAGCATCCTTGCATGTATCTTCTGATAAATCACTCTTCTATAACATATGATGTGAATTTATTTAACATGATACTGCCTTTATTTCCCTACTTAAATAACTTAATTTGTTTGCAAAGAACAGAGTTACAGTAGTACATCGTAGCCACATCTAAGGTAGGTTTCAATTTTGGGTAGGTTACTTCAAAATCTCTGTCAAACCACGAGGGGAATGTAATGCAGTTAATACAGATTTCATAGGGATCATTTAATTTCCTTTTTGTTTATTGCATGGGAATGCAGTTGTTTTCCAGTATTTCAGATGTTTTGGCAGTGTTCTTATTTGAAGTTGTGTCTGGAATCAACAATAAGGATTGTTTAGATGTTCGGTGGTGTTCTTTATTTTTGAGTATTTTTTGGAAAATTATTTTGTTATTCCGACGCAATTAGGCTTGCGTGGGGAAAGTGGTTGAGATGGGGGTATGCACCAGTGTCGAAATTGACTTTTTATGCTGCATAATGCCCTTTAAGGTAGTGATCGGGAGGCAAGGTAATGATAGCACTGCACAATGCCCTTACTTGGATATGTTTGTTGCACAATGGATGTGAGGGGTAGGGTTGGAGCACCATGGGGTTATTAGCCATTAGTGCCCACAACACCTTGTAGTAGACAATAGATAACTACTCGTCCAACATGATGTAAATCGGCTGGCCATGGGACTGCGGTTGCCATGCATTTGATACCTAGTAACATGAATTAGTAATAATGGATTTGGCGAAAGTGTTCTCATAATCCTCATATCACAAACTGTTTTCTGTATGTGTTGTGTAAAGTATGTGAATTGTATAAATCTCAATAAATCTCAGAGTAAAGTTTCAGATTTTTTTAAATGGTGCCGTTATTAACGAACTCTTCTGATGCTTTCACTGAGTGATTGAACAGAGTCGAGTTTCAGTCGTCTGTTGTTTCCGATGTCTGCAACATTATAATGTTCCAGACAGGGAACAAGGTTTCGCTTTGAAGGTAACAGTGCTAGTGTGAACAAGACTCAGCCAACTGCAAACAGCAAACAGCAAAACCAAACTGCACACTGCTACTCCGCCACAGCCGAAAAGTTACCAGCTTCGTTGCCCTGGAAGACACTTCCACTGAGACTGCCTAGTATACCAGCGGAAGCAGGTCGCCACTAAAAATGTAAGCAAGGGCAAGACTGAGCTGAATAGTAAACTGGCTAACCCAGTAACGCAAGCAGTTAAAATTAAGTGGGTCATTCAATCACAGAAAAAGCCCTTGCAAATAGCAGTGCAAATCAGCCTAGCAACTTCACACATAGCTGCTAGCACTAATTTTATTCGCAGTTCATTGGTAATTCCACCACTGTATGTGATAAAGCCAAGCCGAGACGTACTTCACATGGCACAAAATGGTGCTGTCCTGCAAACTGATGGAAAGGTAGTATTAACAATCAACATTAGGAGAAAGAACTCAAAAGAATTCTATCTTGTGGATGACTTATGTGAGCCTGTAATTTTGGGGAACTCGTGGCTCGTTAGCCAGCAAGTGGTAATAAACTATAGCCAAAATAACATACAGTTGGGCAGAAACAGAAATGCACCATCCCATGGGTAATAACCAGCATGAGCCCATTCAAGCTGCAAAATTCTGACAGTAAATAGATGTTGCAGCTATCAACCAAGGAAGTTGCCCAGTTAATTAAATATTATTACAGGGAGAAGGCAAGTTTCACACAACTCCTACAAATCTGCTCTCTTCAATGCAAGATCTCACCATGCAACATCTCAAAGTTGAGCCCGCTAAAACTTCCTACGGCAAGAAGAGAGTGCAAAAATTCACGGCACACTACACAGACCCATCATGAACCACAAGAATGTGCCTGCAAGCAACATTCTGAAAAGGAAAATGTAAGCTAAATACATACTATGTCACTATAGCAAGTCTGACAAACCTGGCATAATCCAACATACCCCACAGAACTGGAGCGCTGCCAGCCACCGCATGAGAGAGATAACCTGCAGCACCCCCAGTGAGATATTTTCCCCTCCTGGGAGTACACACAGTCAGCCACCAACTTGCCAGTCTACTCCAGCCAAAGTACCTACCAAGGGCACAAGAGAGTCTGGGAAACCACATCTGACCAGCCAATCTGCAGTGAAGAAGCTGATAGTCCTGCCATTCAGAGAGCTGGGAACACTACCTCCCCTCACCACCCCTACTACGCCAATAGCCACTGAGCAAGGTTTCTAGATGTGACCAGTCAGTGTCACTCGATGAGTGAAGCTCTTAGGGAGACAAAGTTTGGAGTAACTGATACTTTGTTCAGCGAGGTCCCTTAGGAAGAGTCGGCCTGCTGAATTGTCTCCAAGGAACAAAGGCTGATTGGGCGAGGTGACGCCTCTTGATGTTAGAGGTGAGGGCAGTCAAGGTCTTACCATTACTTGGTCTTACGAATGGGTGGCTGCTGGAGCTTCTCTGGTTCAGGGTCGCTAGTCAGGCTGTAATGGCAGTTGGTAAAACTCTCCAGTTGCTGATCACTAGCGTGTACTGACCTTGGGCTGATGTACATGTGGCTCACTGGTTCTGGCAGCTAAAGGCGATGTGGTCATTGAGTGTGGAGCACTGTTGAGTGATCCCCAATGCCACAAGCAGTCCCAGCCGTATCCAGGTAACCACTGGGTGCACTTTTCTGGGAGTCTTGACTAGAAACCTGAATATAGCCAACAGGGCTGAGGACTCATTGATTCTCTAGCTGCTTGTGCTTGCTCTTTGGGATTGTGATAGTCAAGTTGGGTTCAAGACAGTTACCCAGTAACTGGCCAGCGTTCGCCCCACTGTATACCCCTTCTGTGGGTGAATGGAATGGACGGATTGGTTCTAATTTGCACTTCCCCCAAAAATGGGCAGGAGAAAGTCTCCTAGCTAATAAATGTCCAAAGGTGGCTAGGTCATGCTTTGTCATGTCTGTCACTCTGTGCAGTGGATAAAGTGTGTTAACTGACTTAGGTGGCCTAACTGCTTCATTGTATAGTGCTTCTAGTAGTGGGCTCTACCATACTACGCGCCAGGTACCTTGGGTATCCTGTACACAGTATAGGTGGCCTACGAAGGTGTGTATGTGACGTGCGGGCTGTCCTCGGTAATAGGATGGACTGTGGTCCTACTCTATGAACGGAAAATATTGCCAATGACGCTGTCTACTTCCGCTCCTTCAAAGGGTGATGCTTACCAGGAATGTCAGAAAAGGATAGCAAAGTTCAAACTGAGAAAGTATACAAATTGTGATGTTTTTATTCCTATGAGAATTAACATGGTGGCCTATACTATCTCCAAAGTTTGCCAGTCATTTAGCAACTAATTGACTTTATGAATGTTATGTAATAAAGACAGGTGCAGGTACCTGTCTAAATACAAGAGCAAATGTCTAGAATGTTTATAGTTAAGCAAAATCTTTGCTTGGGACATACTGAATGTCCTGAAGAGACTTGGGTATCACTTAGCTGTGTTGAGGTTAGGTGTGGTGCTTGCTGACATTGACGGCCGAGAGTGCTTGTGGCCTCTACGATGGTTAGCAGATGCAGGGATCTGTGGGTGGTTGCTGGTAGGCGGCTGGGCACTTCTTAAATGGAGGTTTCTCAGGAGGAGAAGTAGGTAGAGAGCTTCAACACTGGGAGGTACTGGAGCAAGTTGCCCCAGAACAACTGTTGTTTCCTTGTGTGCGAGGCCTTATGTTCGCCTGGTCGTATGGGGTTCTTCTGCTGGGGAGAACTTCGGTCACCCTCTCTCTTCCTTGCCGGCATGGCCTGGCTGCATGCGTATCTGGTGATTGTGAAAGGCTGGGCGTAGTTTGCATGTTTGGCGGGAGGTGTGTGGCGCTAACTTAGGGGCATTATTACATTGTGGCATTTGTATTCTCTCTTTCTTATACCATTAAAACACATGTGCACTTGGGATAACTATGACTGGTATTCATTTAATTCTGACCTCAGTTTCTTATGTGTCCTTGAATTGTTTATTATTAATTACTAATATTTTTTCTTCCTTTTTTTCTTACATCTCTGGAAGATTTCTGGGTTCATTGGCGTGCGGTACTGTCTGTAGCACATTCATGGTTGTAACAAATACAAAATTGGTGCTCATGGTTCACTCTCCTCTTTTCCAGTCTCTCTCTAGTACCTTGTGATATTGCCCAAGATGATGCGAAGTCAAAAAATAATTCAGCCCTTATGCATTATGTATGCATGTTATGCAGTCAGAACAATTTGAACGAAAGAAACATTTTTATTTATTACAGACAACCAGCCTTGTATGTAAATAAAACATCTGCGTGGGCATAGCTAGGGTCACCTACCGTGCCGGCAGCCGGTCTTGCCTGAACATTTCCCACTGGCTCACAGAGCTAGCTGATCCCCTTCCAACGCTTACTTCACTATGACAACCAGGAAAGAAGGTGAAGAGAAGACATAAAATAAAAGAAACTGAAATGCAGTAGAGTATGGAGAGACAAAATGTTTAGATGTATGTGGCAAAGGAAGGTCCACAGAGTGAAGTGAGGATTCAAAAATTCAAAAATAAAAGTGACAGACCAGCAATAGTGCTGGGTAAGCAGTGCTTACCTAGCATCTGTGGATTACACACCACTGATAGAACCTTTTTAAAATGACCACTCATGGGTTCTAGAAATAAGATAGTTAAGACAGGACAGTTATAATAGATATAGGACGTTTTGGCCTGATTTTGACCCACTCTCAACCCCTATCCACTAAAACTTACCATTTTTTAAAATTAAATATAAATTTACTTTAATAGGTAGATATCTTCTGAAAAAGATCAATATCTGAATGCAAATACTTAGAACCCCTTGTCTCACAAAATGTTAAAAACATTCAGTGGTGTAAGGTTTTACCAATCATTATAAGTCAATATCCAATTGTCTCTGGTGTAAAATCAACATGATTTTTGCAAGGAATATTAATTTAATTCAGTAGATAAAACTATCTTGCAAATATAGTTATACCACATGAATAAATTAATTTTATCTCCTCTTGTCATCATAAATTTTTTAATATTGCACTGCAACAGAGTGCAAAATCAATTTTTTGGTGGCTTCTTATGGGAAAATCATGAATCTTCTGAATAAACTGATATCCTGGTAGGGCATTTATGACACCTCTCTGTCACCAAATAATGTGCAAGCACCAATCGCCCATAACTCACAGTAAGTGCCAAGTTTGAGTTATTAATTATTGAAAGTCATAAAGAAACTAATTTTAATGACCATATTTATTTGCCTCTGATTACGTGATCTGATTGTGATGCTGTAATAAAGCAACAACAAATTGTATGATTAAGAAATTATTTGTATTCAAAATTAACCCATGGGACCCTAGCCTTAATTAGGGTTTGTCCAGAGAGGACCTCATAGTGAAATTTAACAAGGTTCTTTGTCCAACTGGTAAAGGCGTGGCCAGGCTGAGGCCTTACAGGGGTGTCTGTAAAATACGATATCGCAGTGACCCTGGTTTACTTGGGAAGGTAGAGGGGCACAACGGTTAGGACGACGTGCAGGAGCCATTGGTGGTGATGAATGACCCAGGATGCTGGAAGCGCTGCGGGAGTGATGCCTTCTGGTGGCGGCATCCCCTGGAGGGATGTAGTCGTCGACCACTGACTACCAGCACGGCTGAGGGCGTCTAGCCCTTGTCAGGATACCCCGGCCTTCTCAGCCAAGAGGTGTTGCAAGAAAGAACTTAAGCGGGCGTTGTCTCCGGCCTTTGCAGCTTGGAGGATGATGAACCACTCAAACTGGCTCACTGACTCTCCTCTAGCCCTGGTCGGGGATGCCTTTTATACTAATTCCTACTGACCAATAGGCGCTCAGAGGGATGCGGGAGTGTTTAATCACACCTCTTGGGGATAGAGCTTGTGATGTTACAGGTATGAACCATGGATCCTTATCTCGCCTGCCGCTCAGTGCGTGGTGATGAAATCTCAGGTCCAGAGGTACTTGAGGAGGCAGTGACTCTACTGATTGGCATGCTTTCTTCAGCAGTGCACATTTTAAATGATGCGCTGTCTCTCTAGCGGGCGCAATGAAATAGAGTGGTGTGTCTTTCAGGCAGGGGCAATGACGTGATGGCTTCTTGGAGAATCGGGTTGATGGTAAAAGCTAGGAGCACACGGTTGGTGGTGTATTGAGGCTCTGTCAACATATGGAAGTTCCACGTGTCCTACCTTCAATTACCATGCGTAACTGGAGTTGACTTGCCCTAGGACTTTGCCATTTTCAGATGGGGCGAAGTCGGTCATTTATAGTGCACTTTCTCTGAGCGCAATTCGTCATGTAATGCATCATCATTTATAGTTTTCTTTTGGGAAATTGTTCTCTAATTAGCAAATTAACATGAATTTGTAGGTATACTAAATGGTAGAACTATTCGTTGAACGATACAGTTCTGAACAACACTCTCTCTCACAATTCCTTGACTGTACAGGTAAATGTAACTTAAAAACTGCGGTATTCCCCCCCCCCCCCCACCCATACACACATACATGTACACACACACTTCCTTGAATACACACAGACAAATGTAGCCTAAAATCTGTGATGTTCCTGGTATGTTAGGTTGGTATAATGTAAATTTTCAATAGTAAGGCCTAGTCACAAATAGAATTGTTGACACCATAGTAGTGCACAATTTCTTCGTACCACACAAAAATTTTAATAACACAACAGCCAAAATGTCTCCTACCATTATGTTATAATCTGAAGGATCCAATATCACTTAAATTCATACATGGATCACCCAAGCTAACACAGGTAGTTATACTCAAATTGCAAGAATCAGCTAACCTAAAAAGTTGCATGTAAATAAGTGTTCTAGATATTAATCCAACCTAAAGTGGTTGTGCTTGAATTACAAGTGTAAAGAATCTACTGCAACATAATATTGCAACAATAGTTTCACTCATAACGTAGAAAACCTCAAATCCCCAAGTTTATCAGCTCACCTACTCTAACTTTGATTTGATTTCCATAATATAATTTTTGTAACAAGTAAGAAAGGGAAATGTCAACATAAATGATTTTTGTGTGGAAAGTCACACTTTCTATCCAACTTTCACAGTTGTCACTATTTTAGTCGAAATGGCAATATCACAAATATTCTCAAGCACTGCGAAAAAGCAGTTAAAGCAGAGGAAAACCTGCATTCAGTAGTCTTTGGTAACTGACTTTTTTTGCTACAATTAAGGCCTATGTTTAGCAACAAAACATAGCAAAGCCAAGTTTAACTATCTTGAATAACTTTAACTCAAAGAATTCAGTGGTGAAACACAACACAACTTTAAATTAAAGTTTAAAACTAATAAAGTTTTGTTAATCTCCCTTAGAAAAAAAAACTTAATTTTTGTTGGTGAAACCGGCCCTAGGTCAGTTTTTTGCAAGGAGAAATTTAAACAACATTTAAAGGCGACAATAACAACATTTTTATTGATGCATACTTTCGTATCTAATCATTACATTTTGAGGATTGAAACTTCCTTTGATAGCCCCTGCTTCATGCAGTGAACAGTCACTGTACATCAGGGCTCAGAGATAACAGTTTTGGAGTGCTGAAACGCTGTGCCATCTTCAATATTTTAGCAATCCAAGAGGTAGTAAGAAAGAGGATCATTTCAAGCATGAGCACATCCTGAAGAGGCTCTCAAATATTCAACAAGTTAATTTTTTGTGATGTCAAGCAGATGTCGGCACCTGAGATGGTGTCATTGTCAACTGCACTGTCCTGGGAAGGGTGAGGCCTGTTACACTTACCTCTTTCTATTTTGCATTAACGGAACTCTTGAAATTGTTTTTGGCATTCTTAAAATATAATTGAACATTTTTAGTTTACAAATTACAATACGTTTAAGACCAAGAGCACACTGAGATGAGGGTCTATAACTGTTTTACCACTCCATAGAATACTTGATGATATACAAAATCTCTGAACTTTCATGTTCAATTAAGAACCTTTCATAAAATTCACACCACCACAGTATTAAATTCCCTTTTTCCATACCTAATGAGTAGAGATGATGGGAAATAGTTTTAACAATATAGATACTAATAAATACTACAAGTATGCTTTTTAGCAACAAATTGCTATATCCTTCCCAATCTGTGAATTTACATGAAAAAGCAGATTTTATAAAATTTATTTTGGTTAGTTTCAGTAAATATAGACAGCAGATACCCTATTTTATTATGTACATACATGAGCAATATACACATCAATTTAAAAAATTCTTTTCTTAAAGGATGCATTTTGTAACTATGGAAAAACAAACTAAAAAAGAAAAAATACATCAGCATGCATATCTGGCTAGCAACAGATATAGGGTATATATTGTCCAACCATTTGTTGTGCTACACTTGAGGTTACCTGTTCTGAGGCAATGTTTCAATGAATTTGACGCTGTCCTCACTCTGTGCGCCACTTGGGGGGGGGGGGGGGGAACTCGATAGACCTTGCTGCGGCATGGACCGCACAATGTACACTGATGCGTGTGATGTAGTATGTCATTCATGCATGAACGAACTAGGGATCCATTCACTGCATTCAAAGACCCGCTTGCCAAGAGTAACCGGCGACTAGTTAGTTTCTTTTGTGTAATAGTGTGACCCCCTTAAAGCAGAGTCTAATGCATGCCCGAGGAAGTGTTATCTCCTTACGTCCTAACCTTAATTTGTATTTTAATGTTGAGTGCTCACCCACGTGGTGCATTTGTGTTCACACAGACACAAACTGAGACGCTCTAAATTATTCTGTTATTTTCCAAGTGCTATGTTCTGTGTTATTTTGTTTTAAGATGCTGGTAAATTATTTCACATTTTAAGGAAAATAAACATTGAAAGATGTTTGAAGTTCCGGCAGCCATATTGCCAAGTTCACTAAACAAATTTCCAACATCTCATATATTAATTTTCACTTTAATTAATTTTGCTGTTTGAGAAGGGTTTATTTGTATGTTTTGTTTTTGTTAAATTTTATTACAGTGCTTTATGTCTTCTGCTCATCTGTCCTGGCGTTGAAACATGTGCAAATCTCAGAGACGCTTATCAAGTAACGAGAGACTTTCCAGAGGAGTTTTGAACATTCCAATTCACGTAAAATAATCCACTGATTATTTCTCTGCTCTCAGTAATCTTTTGTATGACGTGTTTCACATTTTGTCTTGTGTAAACATTTCTGTAGAGATTGGCGGGATGGTGTCCATTGCTAACGGTACCCACACGCCACCATCTTTAGTCTGGTTAGTGGGTCTTTGAGGGCGGACGTGCACCACTTCACGCCGCGTGCCACGGGAGCATCATCAAGTTGTGTTAATCATTTAGGGTGTCAATAGTTTAAAGTATATAATGATTCCGGAACATTTTTTCTAGCTTTTGCTCTCCCGTGTGCCGACCTTCCTCTCTGCCAACTCGCGACCCTGGAGAGTTTATTCATGTAGTTTACATCTTGGTGAGTTAAGCCATTTTTCGCCGCATAAGCCCCTGGCAGGCCTTGTGTGCCAGGTCCACATAAAATTGTACTGAATTATAATATGTTTTTAAATTTACTAGCCAATTCCGTGATCTTACTGTGAGCTGTCTGCATATATCACTTGTAAGTTAATACAGCAAATACATAATATTTTGATACTGTTCATGGGACATCCTTGTGACGTTAACAATTTACCACAGTTTTGGGTTCATATGGGAAACAGTGCTTACGCCATGTGTAGCAAACCTAAAAGAATACAAAAATTTCATTTGGAGTTAAATATAACACTGCTACCAGTACTTAATCAGATATTGTCAACTAGGTTTTGTTTTGTTAATATTCTAGTACAGTTTCTTCTAGTATGGTCCGGGTGCTAAATTTAATAAGAAAAAGTGATTTCCTCACAACACAAGCAGTGGTTCAATGTCACTGCTCTGTAAAAATTATAAATGCTTATAAACACTATGGAATAAAATATAAATTATTCTGTAAACTGCACAAAAAATGCAATTTTCAATCATCTCTAGTACTAAAAATCTAAAAGAAAGTGGAGTAATACATAGTAAAGACAGATTGAAATGTTAATTAGCCAGTCCTGAGATATTTTTTCCTTTCATTAACGGACACCATACTTTTGACTTGTCATCTTACAAAATTGTTTCATTAAACAGTTATTCTATCAGTTGATGATTTGATTATTTCTGTGTCTTCTGAGTGATAAATACAGTGCTGTGTTTTGGTAATTTCTATTTATTTTCAGTTTACAAGAGACAAGATATTTTCTGTTATGCATTATGCAAAAATTTGTCTCCTGAGTTTCTAGTCAATAAAGTTTGTTCTTTTATGTGAGATGTTCTTGTAAAAAAAGGTATTTGTGTTTTACGTATGTCATGATGTGTGTAATATGTTTACTCTGATCTTGTTTAAATCAATTAGCACTTTTATTTAGACGTGATGGCCCAAACTAACTAAAACAGTTTATTCACCTGCTATGTTATCTGAAAATAGCCACACACTTGTTTCCTAGTTTGCTCGGAGATTACTTTACACCTTTGTTCTTTCCCCATTTTTCTATCCACATATTTTAACATTCTATAATCCTGGCACAATTACTTTCTTTCAAGTACTATTAGCTTGGAAATAATATGTCATGCCACATTCATATTGTGAAAAATACATGTATAAATAAACATGAAATTGAAACATTATGAATGTTGACCTAGTTAACTTGCTGGTAATGAAAATGCAAATGCAATGATGACTGGCTAAATAAATTTGAGGAGAGGCACATAGTTCCAAAAATTTCTGGTGAGTTGTAAAACATAAACAAAGAGGTAGTCAACAGCTGGATACCAATTCTTGTATCAATACCACGTAGGTATGAACCCTCCAGAATTTACAATGTTTACAAGTTGAGTGTTTTTTATGATTTTTATTTTTTACAAGACCTTGGCAGTAAGTAACAATCCTGACTTTAGCAGTGAGAAACGATCCTAGGAAGGGTGGAAAATTAGTCAAAAAATGACTTCCAGTAACCTTAAGTGCAAATATTAATGGGAGCGACAAAAAACCTTCTGTAAATATAAGTCAGAGTATCCTCTGACTTACGGTGATAATTCAGAGAATTCTCTGACTTAAGGTGCTCACAATATTCCATGCATTTTTGAAGCAAATAAAGTGTGGATGACATTACAGCTATTTAAAAAGTGGCTGCATAGCTTTGATGCAAAATTGGACTTGAAGAACCACAAAATTGTGTTCTTTGTCGACCACTGTGCAGCACATTCAAATACTAAGTTTTGCACTGAGGTACTAAATAATTTTCTTACCTGCAAAATTAACAATGTTTTACAATTTCTCCACAGTGGTATGAGAAAAATGAACCTGATTTTGATAATTCATCTACATGTAACTGCACATCAACAGACAAATCAAGTGATCCAATTCACAAACCTGTCTTTGGCGTGCCATTACTGAACTGTCCATCTGCCCCACAGTTGTTCCACATATATGTACAGCAGTTGCTGCAGTAGCACTCGGCTATCATTTTCGAATATCACTGTCATCACACCCTGCTGTAAGATTTTCCTTCTATAAAATACCACCCTCCCTTCCCATCTTTCTCGCTGTTTGGCACTGTCATACATGCCTACCTCAACACCACAATGTCTTTCACACCATCCATGTGACAGAATAACTGAAAATTAATGTACAGTGTAAATGATATTCCCATTTGGTAACTTTGAGCTTGCAAACTTCTGACAGCACCTATAATATAATGGTAATTGAATCCTAAAACACATGCACAATCACTTTCAATTTGTAAGTTAACCAAAAACATGAACCAGTCACTGCAACCAAACACAGCAAATCAAACACAAATCATGCGACATGTACTACAACTACCAAATAGTAAACTGACATGAGTTTAGGTTGTTATGTCTCGTACATATAAATTTATTTTTGACCCTGAATAGATAAATTCATACTGGGATAATAATAATATCACTTAAAAATTCAGAAGCAAAGCCATTGGCATAAAATATTTTCTTAGAATAGTGTATTACGCACTGAATGTGACTGCCCTCAATCTGAAATGCAGATTTTTAAGACACAGTTAGTCTGTTTCAAACAGGATTCCGAGTAGTTAGTGTTAATAATTTTAATGAAAATCTTGGTGCAAAATCAAAACAGACCTTTAGCTGCAACTTTACAAGTCCTGGTGAGACAAGGGTAACAGGAGTACGGAGCCTTTTCCTTCAGTTTCAGATGTGCAGTGTTGTATGGGCACCATATTGCAGGAACCTTACCACAGCCAATGCCTAATTCATCTATTCTTTTGGTTTTCTATCAGTAGAGGATGGGAGTAAACATACATACTATCATGTCATTGTGACCAAATGTAAAGAGAAGTACATAAAGCACAGTCCCTTTCCCTCCCAGCTCAGTGGGATGTTGGGTCTTATGCTAACATCCAGATTAGCGAAGCTCTTAGGTTACTCCTCACTCTTTCACTCATGGATGTAGGTGCTACACTTGGCACAGAAAGCACTAAGCCTTAGGGCATAAATTTATTCTATTACTCACAAGCTAATTGGCTGATGGCTTAGTATGTACATACAAGCTATTTAAATTACAAAACAAAAGTAGAGGAAAATTGCAATCTGTGCACAAAAACTTAGGATGGGACTGTGTACAAGAGTGGTTGAGAGAGCGAGTGTATACATTAAATTCTCTATCTGCCAGAAGGCTTAACCTATGATACATACAGCCTGTTTCCTGTCTCTATAAAGATACACTTTTGTATGCTTGGCAATGCCTGACATTACACAAAGTTTCAAGTAACTTAAGGTTTGGTATATTTAACTCAGGGATGATATTTCTACTATTTACATTTTCTCCTATTCTTTTGAGAATGCATCTGTCATGATGTCATTGTAAATTGCATTCATGGCAGAAGGCAAGTTTGGACAACTGGCTGACGCAGCAATTTACATGTAGAGTGAAAAAGTGATTTACTTGCAAGTTGTGGCATCAAACTTACATTGTGATCAAGTCCTGCAGTACAATTCTGGGATTTTAAATGCCCACATATATATTTTGGTATTCATTTGCTGTAAAAAAAGAAAACCATAGCATGTACATTTCAGAAAAATTGACAATTTGGGATGAAGATCGTTATGAATACATTAATTGAGAGCATATCTCAAGAAGATGTCATGTGGTAATTTCTTATGTTTCTTGCACTGGAATGACAGTTTATTTGACAAAGCACTATGGCTGGTATTCTTCGAACTGGGCTGCCAACTCTGCCCAACAGGGTAGGTTCTCTAAACTGTTAGAGAGTCTGTCTGTGTCACACTAAGTCTATTACACAGGTCATGTTTTAATTCATGCCAAGAACTACTATAGTAAGTGTGAGATTTGCCACAATTTTTCATATCATCTGCCATGTCTGACAGACATGCCACAGTTTCTCCTTTCATGGTAGTAGTAGATCTGGTGAGTGACTGGGTGGTGTCAGAGGTCACGGTGTTGGCCAGCAGAAATAGAGGTGGTTGTGACGGCTGCTGTTCCGAAGGAGTGGTACCTGGTCCACTGGGTGGGGTGGTGAGGCTTTGTTGCAAGATTTGATTGATAAGCACTCGAGAAAGAAGAATAACGATGGACACTCATAATATGTAAACTTACCCTCACCATCTTGGTAGTCACTGCTGCTCTTGGGAATGCTGCTGGATTACTTGCGAGATACTGGATACATGTGCGCTGCGCACTGTATAGTTCCATGCCCAGATATATGATATAGTACATGAGAATCTACAACATACCGCCCGCTGAGACCGACAGAGGTCTCTAAGAGTACACACAAAAACAGTCACACTATGTACAAATATCACATTTTGAGAACTAGCGAGCATTACTGGGTTGGCAAATGGTACAGCTTGTGTACCAGTCGACACAACTGTCCCTTTTTGGTGCGCACTTCCACCACTCTGACGATGTCGTCTGCTCCAGGAGGTAACTTGACTCTGGCCAAGCACCAGCCCAATGGGGGTATAAGTTCTTCATCTACAAGGACCAAATCTCCTACAGTGAGTCCTGGTTGGTTTGCCACTTGCCCTGAGGTTGCAGCTGTAGAAGATACTCACGATACCATTGTCTCCAAAACTAATTGGAAAGTGCACATACAATTTTCCATCTATGGGACAGGCAGAATGCACTATCACTGTTCTCCTCACACAACTCAGGGACAGCTACAAGGGGCCTACCAATAAGAAAATGCCCCGGTGTGAGGGCAGCAAAGTCACTGAGTCGTAGTATGATGGTGTTAATGGTCTGGAATTGAGGACAGTTTCAACTTTAGTAGTACACAATGTCATTGAGTTCTCAAAAGTGAGAATCTGATTGCCAATAACTTGCCTGAGGTGGTATTTGGCTAACATCATACCTACTTTTCATAACCCACCTTGAAGGGGACTCTCTGGGGAAAGAAAATGAAAATTAATGAAGTGAGTCAGAGAGAAGCTTTCAACAATGGGAGACTTGGGAAATTGGATAAAGGATTGTTGAAGTTGCCTTGCCATACCCTCAAAATTGGTCCCACAATCCAAATAAAGACTCGTGCACAATCCTCATCTTGACACAAACCATGTTAAGGCTGCAACAAAACTATTAGCAGTTACATCAGTCACAACCTCAATGTGCACTGCCTTTGTTGCAAAACAAATGTAGATGGACAGGTAAGCCTTCTGAGTTGTGCCACAACGTAACTTATTTAGTATGATGGTAATGGGTCCAGCATAATCCACTCCTGTCTGCTCAAAGGTTCCAGGGGAGATGACTCTCTCAGCCAGCAAATCACCCATGAATGGAGGAGTGTTCACAGACTGACACTGGAATCACCGCACGCACTTGAAGACTCTAGATTGAATTAGGGAACAGACTGAGAAAATTCAGAATTTATGTGATACGAGAGACAGCACTAATTGTGGTGCTGCATACAGATATCTACAGTTGTAAAGCTCTATCAATGTTTCAATCACTGCGTGGTCTTTCGGCAGTATGATTGGGTGCTTAGTTGCAAACTCCATGTTGGCATGGGACAAGCGATCACCCACCCTGAGCACAACATGTGAATCCAGAAAGGGTACCAAGCGCTGTATTCGTGTTGAACAAGACTTTCCTCCATTGAGGCGTTTCAAGTTGTCACGTGGGTGAGAATGTCTGATGCATTTGCATACACGAAGGGCAGCTTCTTCCAGTTCCAAACTTGCTAAGGAACCACTGTTAAAAGGTTGTGTTTTGACATGTCTGAAGAAATGCCTAACATAAGCCATAATGTGAACCAACTTGGGCCATAATGAAATTCGTTGGAATACAGGGAGCTCTTCACGAATTTCATGAGTGTTCAGCAAGGCGAGTTGAGAAGATTTGAGCTCTGGGATATTATCATGCCCCGACACAGCAGACACTGTCCACTGTTCCGATAGGTGGACAAACCAACCGGCACCATGCCACCAGAGATCACGAGGGAGTAAGCAACGAGATGCACAAGCCGACAGATTATCTTGAGACCTGACATGTTTCCACAGCTGAGGAGGAACTCATTCTTGAATTTGAGACATGCGATTAGTCACAATGGTTTTCAAGTATAGCTATGACTTTATCCAAGCTAGAGCAACACTAGAATCAGTCCACGCATGGGTTTCAGACATATGCAAGTACTGGCTGAAGAAGTTGTGGTAGTAAAAGATCAATTTTGCCAGTAATTGAGCCCCACAAAATTCTAAACGAGGGAGAGACACTTGTTTCAGAGGAGCTACCTCTGCCTTATCCAATTACCAGATGCACACACACGTTCTCTTCAATGTTCGTACTCCTCAGATATACAACTACAGCATATAGGTTTCTCAGAGGCATAGGAAAAACAATGTAATTTCCCACTGACCACATCTAAGCATATGAAGCATGGCAAGCTAAGGGTTTCAATTTCAGTCAGGCCATCCATGAATTGATTCCACGTTGCCTGAGTTGACTGGGGTAAGGGGTCATCCCAATTCAGTCATTGAGTCCACAATCATTGCATTAGATTTTTGGCCTATACAGTTAATAGAGCAAGCCAACCCATAGGATCAAATATGTGTGCAATCTGCGAAAGGGCAAAGCATTTGGTGGGACTACCAGAGTGGACCTGTAGGTGATATAAGGAAGATTCCTTCATTGGATTCCAGTACAGACCAAGGATGTTCACAATAGGACCTGATGAGAAGTCTAGCACCCTAGTACTTTCACAATGGGTTGCAGGCACATCGCTGTGGAACAGAGGTTCATTGCTTAACCATTTCCGAAGCTCAAACCCACCCTGGCGTAAAAGTTCGACCAGCTGAATTTTCAACACATTACCTTCATCTAACGACATTGCACCTGTGATAATATCATCCACAAAGACATGGTTCTCAAGAGCATTGGCAGCTAGTGGATATTCATCACCTTCATCAGATGCCAACTGATGCAATGAAAGAATTTCCAAGAACGGAGCTGGTGTGAGGCCACTGATAAACTGTAAGAGATAGTGATGGGTCCTCAAACCACAGAATGAGTTGGCATGGTTGGTCAGCCTCATCGACCAAAACTAGGTGGTACATTTGCTTAATGTCTCATGAAAAAACTACACTGTAGAGCCTAAATCTTAGAATAATGTCATTGATGTTATTCTGAAGTTTAGGACCTGGGAGCAAAATGTCATTGAGTAAAATACCATTATAGGTCTGTGTGCTACCATCACAAAAACCCTCAATTTGGTCGTAGAGCTAGATATTTTGAAGACCTCATGAGGGATATAACTCTCTGTGGTTTGTCGGCCACTATCCTGTTTGCAAGAGGGGGTATATGGATCCATATGACTTACCTGAACATAGTCAGTCATGAACTCTGTGTACATAGTCTTCATATCAGGTTGCTAATTAAGTTTCCTTTCTAGCGAATAAAATCTATGTTTGGCAATTTTGTACGAATTCCTAGGAATTTGGGTCTGGGGTTTAAAGAGAAGAGAAACCTTGTATCTCCCAGTATCTACTCGTGTGTGAGTATCCTTGAAGTGTTTTTCACAATACTTGTCTTTCATCCAGTGGCTTAGCATTGACTTGAGGAGGCTCTTCAGTCTCCCAGAATTGTTTGAGGATAATATCCAACAAGCTCTTGATACAAAAAAAAATAGATAACAGTCCCTGCTCGGTATCTGTACAAAAACCAGGGTATGCAGCCAATAACACCCACCCAACTTAGACTCCAATATTACAGGCATGTGTTGTCCCAACTCTAACCATCCACTCATACCCACATGAGCACAGACATCAGCACCCAGAAGTATATCGATGGGAGCAGGTTTATCAAAGTGAGGGTCTGCCAAAGGCAGGGAACCCAACCGAGCACGAACACAGGAATCAACACACACACGTCGAAAATTGCTAGTAATCTTGTACACAACAAAGAGTGAGTGAGAGAGAAGGTACTCTGAGGTTCCATTGATGACTGAATCTGATAGGTTATTTTCCTCCTTCAAGCTGACAGCACCATGACAAAGGCCCACAACCCTTTCACCGGCTTTGTGTAAGGGCAATGAGAGGACTTCTGCAGGTGCTTCAGAGATAAAAGATGCTTGCGCTGCACCATCCATCAAACGCTGCATAACACGAGGCTTATTGTCCACACCGTAAACCTTCACCATGGCTGTAGACTATAACACTGATGTGTGTTCCTGAACATTTCACCTGGAAGCTGTGTGGGGTCTAATGTTTTGTCTTAGAGAATTGAAGATACAGTGGGCTTATCTATGTGCTTTTGCTGACATTGATAACAAGTGCGAGTAGAGACACATGATGCTAGTCTATGGGCTGTCCTAAGGCAATTGAAACATAATTTTTTGTTCTGAGCTACTTGTTGTCTGTCTGTAGGTGAGGCATCAATCAGTTCAGGAAACTTGTACATAGAATGGGTGGTTTGCTGACACACTACACAAGATCTTGTTTTAGGTTCTGAATTGGTAATAAATAATGCCATTTGTTGTGATGTTGTATGACTTGACTTTGTCAGCAATGGTTTTGAGACATGATATTTGCACTAACCTTATTTCCTACATAAAGAGTACAATCCATTTTGAATACTCAAGACTGAACAAAATATATGAGTTCAGAGACCCTAGGAATTGTGTCAGTGCTGTCTGTACGTGAGTTTTCGAACTTTGTGAGCATGTACAAATCCAATCTGCACATCAAAACTGTGACCCAGAACAGGGTTATTGTTTTCGATATCATGGCCTCAGCCTTCCAGAGCATTCTCATTCTCATTGAAGGTGTGTTGATTAACTGTTTGACTAATTGAAGATTTGCACAGTTGACAGCAGGAAGGTCCAGAATTCTGTTTATGTGTAGGGTAGTGAGTTTTTTGATGTTCTGGTACTGGGATATGAGAAGTTCCCAAGATACTGTGTAGTTTTCAGTTGTAATTGGTAGATTACAACTGAATCCCAATTGTCATGAACTGTCGTCTGGTAAAGCTGGGAGAACATTGGTCATTTGCCCCCACTGACCTGAAAAGGAAGGCAAATTAATTTTTGGCAGATGTACATTTGCAGAAGGGGCAGCAAGAGAAGATGTGGAAGCAACTTGTACAGCATGAAAGGACAGAAAAAAGGTTATGAGACATAGTGTGTCAGACGACTGGGAAAACGACTCACACTTTGTAGTAAGCATATTTTCGTCCAAATCATCCAAGGGTTACATTTGCAAAATGTTTGTTGTACAGAATGTTTAATACACCTTCAGCAGCGCTGAGTTGTGAACCAAAAGCATTCACTTCGTGAACAACATTCAGTGTGACTTCGGAGGCCTTATTCAGTGCTTGTACCCTATCATTTATATGTTTAAGCTTACTTTCTTGGAGCCTGAACTTAAGCAAAAATATCTTAAACCCCATGGCTAGAATAACAACATCAAACAAAATAACTGCAAATCGTAAGGAAACATTTATAATACACGTGATCTGCAAAATGCCAGATGAGCTAATAAGTTATGTGGACGTGTCTGACGCAAACATAAATATACTTGCAAAAACACTTCTCACCACACAAGGAAGAAACAAGATACTGACATGTAATTACTCACCTACGAGCAAAAAATATCAACGAATGAGAGACAATGGAAACACCAAACCTTACGTTTTCTACGAAAAATATCACAAAAATTTAATATTTCATTACATAATAACGAAGAGGGGCAAAAAAAATCTTCATTTTATCTGAGAATGCTTGAGTTGCGAGAGTGGATTCAGAGTGGCAAAATCGTCACTTCACACGTGGTCCACTTTACATTTAGGCCGCACACGTAAAAACTAACAAAACTTTATCACAGTTACGCTTCAGTCTTGACGCCGGCTAACAGTTAGTGGCGCTAGAACCCATGACGGCGCTCACCATGCACGTGTCCCGCATGTGCGCAAAGAGGCCAATAATTTTGAACTTTCATATAAATTTTATTTTCAGTGTAAAATGTGTTATATTGTCTTTGCAGTGTTTAATTTGTCTTAAATGTTTTAAAGGGTTTGTACTAATTTTAATTGTTTGGTTATAAAATTAAAAGTGCCCGTGGCACCAAGATTAAGAACACTTAATATTCCGGCATGAACGCCATCATAGAGACACACTATATTAATATTAAAATTCATAACAAAATTATAAAAATGTAAAACAATAGTTAATTTAATTTGTGCCATTTTATTTTCTATAATAAAATATTTCACTCGACGTACATAGCCCTTCTGCTTATGTGAACCCCGTACGCGGCCATGGTAGGTCCACGCTACGCTTGCCTCTGGACAGTCTGTCGAAGAGAACTGGCGAGGTAAGACACTGTCACGTACACACTTCAACTTTTTTTCACTGATTTTGGTTTCCATACTCAATTTAGTTTACCGGTTAACCTTTGCTTGCGTATGTTTTTGCCAGAAATTTTCCCCAGCATTATGCTTTCCGCTTTATTAATTTCTTGCGCCCTTGTGGCATGTTTTACTTAATTGAGGAGGAGGAGACAAATGTCAGAGAAGTCATGCGACACACACATTTTGAATCAGGCGCCATCCGCCTATGTTTATGGCATTTCATTGTAACTTCTGCATTATTGCTACACACAATTTTAAGAGCTTTCTCTTTATGCATGTAACTGAGGGTAATTTTTGAGTTTGAATATTTTACGGCAACATCAAGTATAACCACATGGCCAACCGAAGCCAAGTCTTAGTATATGTGATCATTGTGATTCAAGAGCTTATTTATGTAACATCATATATGCAATAATTTATTTCAGGGTTCTATATCAATTTTATTCAGGGTTCAATGTTTTTCACGTCAATTGATGCTTTTTGTACTTGACCATGCGGTCATGTTAATGTTTGATTTTAATGCCATCAGGCATGTTAGAAGCCTGTTACCACTCTAATAGTAAAGATAAATACTTTCTCAACAAGAATAATATTTGATCTGAATTTAGTTAGCAGTTTCCAAATATTGCAATTTCACCTGCACCATGTGGTCCACTATGAACTTCATCCAGCGGCATCCGCGCCATCTAAACTTGTTTTCACACATGTGTGTGTTTATTGTGAATACTCATCTTGTGTTCCATCTTGTTTCATGTATCTTTTGAGGGTCTATGTAATTTTGTAATTAGTGTACGGTGCAATTATTCCTGTCCTAGCCGGCTCTGTGTATAGGCAGTCACCACACTACCCACGTGCTGGAGAGAGAGCCCTGACGAGTTTGCATTAGTGATGCAGAGTAATCACACGTGTTAATATGTATTAAGGGTTTTCATTTGTAATTCACCGTGTCCTGTCTTTAAGGAAAAACCGTCAGTCCACCCTAGCGGCTGTCGGCCCTCTTCCCTTGTGAAGGCTGTGCTTTCACGCACCTCTGTGAAATCATCCATCTAGATGTGCGCTAGATTAATTATGGGCTGGGGAACACCCAAGCGGATTTGGCTAGTGATGACCGAGATAATCATTGCACTGGCACGGTGATGTGTATGAATAATATCAATAAAAATAAGTCTACAGTGAACTAAATTCTTTTAATCAGTAGTGACAGTGTCCTAGCCACATATATTTTATTAAGTGTTTATTTCAAGCGATGTTTAGTTAAAGTTTAGTGTTGCCAGCGTGTTTGTAAGTACGCACGGGTGAGACGGACACACAGAATCCACAGCATCCCCGAGAACCCAGAGTCTCAATAGTGCGGTGATTGGGAAGCACCGCAGGCACCCAAATTACCAGTAAGTATTTGTGTCATCGTTCGTCTCGTGTCTCACCCAACGGCGTCAATCTCTGGATACGAAATCCAATAACGGAGGACCAAATGTTGCAAGATTTGAGTGATATGCACTCGAGAGAAAAGGATAACGACGGACACTCATCATATGCGCACTTAATGGCTCACCATCTTAGTATTCACTGCTCCTCCTGGGAATGCTGCCAGACTACTTGTGAGATACTGGATGCATGGGCACTGCACACTGTATAGTTCCATGCCCATACACATGATATAGTACATGAGAATATACAACAGTCTTGTTCATTTGTATCAGAGGAAAGGGCTGGAGTTTTCCCTGAGGCAAGTGGACAGTATCCATGTTGACAAAAGAGCTACTGTGGAGGCGGCTCACGTGTAAATTACCCTGGGTTCCCGACTGGAAGTGGCACTGGTTGGTGTTGCACCGGAGAATGCAGCAGGCAGGGGAAATCCTTGTGGAGGTTGTCTCGTGGTGGGCCATGGCATAGGTAGCCCTGTTGGCTGCACAGTTTCTGGTGTCCCCAATGGCTTAGTTGGATGTGGGGTCATATCACAGTGGAGTCTTGGGTGCAGGCAGCCACAGATAGGACCACTTCCTTGTTGATGATGGTTTTTCCTTGGCTGGAAACGATGCTAGGATTGTAAATGTTTGCAGTTGAACCATTTTGGGACACTTGCCCTAATACTTGAATGAATGCTTCTTCTGTCTCTTTCCTTTCTGGCATGGAAGGCAAAAGTTGCAACTGTACGGACAAAAACCGACAAAACTTTTACACGTTAAGAATATCTCTGGGATTGGATTTATTTTGAAATTAGCTTTAATTGTGTACAAGAAATCTTCTGAATTTTCTTGTTTTATCCTTCACCAAGAACACACTTTCTAACCTTTAGATTATTCAGTCAGAGCCTCCCATTTGGGCAAGTCCTGAGAAAATTAGATTTTGGTTGAGATGGTGAGTTTGCGTCATTACCAAGCTATCTGCCACCTGATGCTGGCTCTTGGGAGGTTCTTACTGTGGGTATCTGTAAAGCATATACTACTACTTGTTCGGCAGAATTTTCAGACTCCAGACTACCAGATGGTTCTGCTTTCCACTCTCATTCTCCAAAGCTGTAGATGTGTTTCTTACAAAATATGTGACATGAAGAGTTAATGTTATCTCTGTTTACTTTATTTCATGTTCTACATAGAAATTTCTTTACAATAACCATGTAATCTTAAGTGTACCGAAAATGCATGTACCGATAAATCGTATCCACATTTAATTTTCAGTGTCCTGGAAAAATTTCTATATAAATAATGCAACTACCTGCTTTAATTGTTTATTGGATAATGCATTGATCAAAACATATTTTAGTCACATCACGTAAGATTTCCCGCAACAATTGTCTTTAAGTTGGTTGTTTATGCCAATGTCTAATAAATGAACACGAGATACATTAAAAGCACTGCTGTTTAGCGGCACCTTTGCACGCCAGCATAAAACCCGGTTCAGTTGATGGTGTCGGCAATGGCAAGTCTGGCACATCTGACACGCCTGAGAGGGGAAGCAATTACCTAGCAACCAGTGTGGCGTCATTATGTCCCCTCTTCCTCTACTCTTTCGATCTCTCTCTCAAACAACACACCTTTCTTCCTTATTTTTTACTCACATTTGAAAGGGGAAGTTGTTATATGGCAAAAAAAAAAACCTGCATCCTCTCTCTCTCTCTGCTGCACGTGCTAGCTTGCTCTCTTCACACCTGACCTGACTATTGGTACAGGACGTGAAGCATAAAATTAAACTAATCATGTGATCTCAGTTCAATGATGCATAGTTATCCTGTCAAACGCACTGGCCACAGAGTGGCCAAGTACTCCACCAAGTCTGACCTCTAACATGGTCACCACAGCCAGGCATATGTGACGATAATCTGATTGCAGATATTTTACCAATTATCATCACTAGTACTTCAAAGCAAATAGTTTCATGATTAAAGGATGTTTTTTTTCCCATAAAGTTGGTGTATAATCATACCTGGTGTAAAATCAACTTGATTTTAAAACAAAATTTTAATTTAATTCAATGGACAGCATCTTCACAAAAAAAGCATGCCCAAAAGCATATACTTGATCTCGCCTTGTCGCAGAAATTTGTTTGAACATCAAGTGACTTGTATTAGCAACTGTAAAGTTAGTTTTCAGTAACTTCTTGCTGAGAAATCTGATGATTTATATAAATATATTTCAGTGGACATGCATCTTTTGAGAAACTGATATCCTCAAAGGGCCTATTCGACACCTTTTGCCGTCTAATAATTCATAAGCATCTAGCCCAAACACAGCGTAACTTAGTACAAGTGTAAGTGTATGGGAAAGTCACAGGACACGGTGTTGAATGTTTATTGATTATTGAAGACTGAGAAGAAATACATTTTTATTGCTTTATTTATTCATTTCGGTCTCAAAATAACTTTTTTTTAAAAAGTATAATATCATTAATTACTTCAACTATACATTTTCCATGCGAGCACAGCATCGCCAACATAAGTATAGATTCCGCACACTTCGGCCGTCCTTGGTGATATTCGTTAGAGCTCACTTTCTTTACAAAGCTGGCAGAGTGGGAGCTAGTTGCCTAGCAACCAGCATGGCATTCTGCACCTTCCCTCTGTTTTCCAACTGGTTTGGAAGGGGAGGGGTAGATTGTTTCACTCCTCCTACCACTGAAGCATCACCTTCTCTGTCTCGCTCACCATGAACACAGAGCTAATCGGTAACTGTTCCACATGCTCTCAGTTGATCGAGTGTGCATGGGAACTTCAAAATTTGGCTTGCATTCTGTGTTGTATGACAATCAATTATGTACAGTATTTTGTGACGTTATATTCTTTATCTAAACAAGCTGAGGTGAAATGATTTTTAATATATTATTTACAGTAACACTAATATAAAGTAAATTTCTTTTTTAAATTACATTTTTTTATGCTTATTAGCAAAACTTTATACAAAGATAACGTACAGCTCTCATTATACTCAACATGAAGTTTAATAACAAGATTAGAACTTTCATTTTATTGATATACATGTCAGAACCGTCAGCTTCTGAAATCCCAGATGTATGGAAACTTTTTGACAGTCCCCTGAAAAACGGTAGATAGGGAGTCCATTGTATAAACAACTTAATTGAACCATATAACACCCCATATCCTGACTCTCTTTCTGTATTAAACTTCACGTATTTCCATACCCCAATAAATTTCCACTTATAGGCAATTCTCCTATGGTATTTTCAAAAGTCACAACACAGCGATTTTCAGTAGATGTGAAACAATACAAAAGATATAAAAAATTTGTTAAGGCATTAAAGAATTACAGTGGTAGTAATACACTCATTAAAAGAATAGCAACACAATGCAATCAGCAATTAACAGTGTCATAAGTCTAAATGAACCACTAGCTTCCTCCAGTTTGAATGATGCAAGATCAGGTTTTCATTTTCACCAAGATCCGTGAAAAGTGTCTATGACTGGTACTCCTCCTCCTCCTCTGGTACAATGTGGGAATGTGCTGAGATTTCCTGTGCTCATATTGAGATGCTGGGTGGTAGCTTGTGTAACAATGCCTCTCTTCAGCTTGTTCCGAAGCAATATCAGAACTATTTGCATCTTTATCTTGTTTAGAAGCTGTATCCCCTTGCGGAAGTGATTGATCTTCCTCACGATGAAGTGAAGATGCTAGTGATGTTGGTATTGTCTGAGATTGGTTACATTCTAAATTCATTTCTGACCTCACTTTGGTATAAGGTACTTCACACGTACAAAGTTGATCACAATGACATTTTACAGTGTAGCCTATGTGCAGCTCCTCAAGGTAATGTAACGTGCCCCATTTCTAAACAATTACTTCATAAAGCCATCATGCAGATGCAGAAAAATTTAGTATCTGCACTCATTCCCCCACCTGTATTGGAGATGCTGAGTCTGATTGTTGAGAAATGTTCTTGTGATGTAATTCAGGTTTCAATAATTCAAGTTTAGTTTGAATGTCGCAGCCCAAAAATACTTTGGCTAGAGGCCAACATCAGGTAAGTTGTGTTGCTCAGAGTTTAAATAAGATGGGGTGAAGTTTCTTATGTAAGGAACTAGGTTCATCAGCCATAGCTTTGAATTTTTATATAAAAGTTTGGACATAACATTCTGCTAGCCCATTTGCAACTTGGTGGCCAGGGCCAATTAATCGTTGTTGTATACCAAGTCTGCAACGAAACTGCTTGAACTCCTCATATGTTGATGCCGGCTAAGAGCCTGCAACAGCTAGGCCATGACGGCAGTCACCGCCCTCACTGACACGTGAGTAGCACGTTGACACATGAGTAGCACGTGCGCACAGTCCGCCATGACCATGGACTTTCCCAACGGGAAATTATTTCAGTGTCATGTACTTTTCTTTGAGGGTAAATATGTGTGTAAAAATGTTCTTTTCATAATATTGCGCCATGTTGGCTTCTGAAATTTAATGTGTGCGCAGTGCTGAAGAGCAAGATACTAATATTCGGACGTGAACACCTTCAAAAGACATTTCTTTGCTAATAATATTCCTGATTTAAAACTGCTTGAATGATTTTGTATTAAAAATAATTGATGTGCCATTTATTTTCACATATTAACATTTTTGCTCAGCGTGCATAGCACTTCCGCTTGTGCGAACCCCGTAGGCAGCCATGGAAGGTCCGCGCAACCCCTGCCTCTGGGCAATCATTCTAGGAGAGCTGGCGAGGTAATACGCTGTCACGTATGCACCTCATATTTTTACACTGAGTTAGATTTCCACAGTTTCATGTAGTATACCGGTTAACCTTTGCTTTGCGTACGTTTTTGCCAGACATCCCCAGCAATATGTTTCCATTTGACTAATTATTGCACCCTTGTGACTTTTTGAATTTTAACAGAGATGAGAGAGAATGGCGGAGAGGCCACACGGCCCGCGCGTTTTCTAAATCAGGTGACTCTGCCCATGCTACGGGCTTTACCATTGTAATTTCTGCTTAATTGCTACAAGTAATATTGCGTGTAATTTTCTATGTGCATATTTTTAGGGTTTTGTCATGTTTAATTATTTTACGGCCACATCAATTGCCATCCCGTGGTCACCAAACGCTAAGTCCGTATCTGCATCATCCTTGAGCTTAGAGTGTTATTTCTTGTAATTTCTTATGCCCCATCATTTTTCTCAGAATATGTATTGTTTCAATAAGGGTTCTTGAAATTTTCAAGTTTGATGCTTGTATGTATGACACCGCTGTCTCTTACCAATGTTGGATTTTACAGCCATCCGGCGAGCTAGAAACTTTTGTATGCTTGAATTGCACAGAGAATAATTTTGTCAGATAAGATTTTATTGATTTTCCCAGAAAATATTGCGACTTCATCTGCACCACGTGGTCTGCTACAAATTTCATCCAGCGGCATCTGCGCCATCTAAGATTGTTTTCACGCATTTGCATGTTTATTCTGATTGTTCTTGTCATGCCCCACCATCATTAAGTACTATTTTGGGTAATTTGTACAGCAATATTATTTTATCCTAGCCTGCTATGTGTTTGACTGTCACCACACAACATGTGGTTGAGGGACGAGTCCCGACGAGCAAGCGTTAGAGAGAGTATAAACGCACGTGGTAAATTCATCTTTTTCATTCCCCATGTCTTGTCTCCAAGAAACCCTTACAATCCACCCTAGCGGCTGTACACCTCTTTCCTTGTGGAGACTGTGTCTTCTGGCACCATGAGGAGATCATTCATCTAGGAGTGCGCAAGTTGAGTTACGTGCTGGGAGAATCACCCATTGGAACTGGCTAGTCACGTCTGAGGTTAACCATTTAATTTTATTCTGGTATGAATGTGTAACTAGAGCAAAATAAAAACAGTCCTATCAGTGTAAATGTATGTGTCTTTCAAAGTGCAATGTTAAGTAATGCAAAGTGTTTTGTAAGTACGCACGGGTGAGACAAACAAACGAGAACCCACAGCATCCCTGAGATCCCCGAGTTTCAAAAGTGCAGTGTGTAGGACCCACCACTGACGCCCACCTATCAGTCAGTAATAGTGTATTTGTTCGTCTCCGTGTATCACCCAACGGCGTCAATGTGAATATTGTATCATTGTCACTGATAAGAATTTCTGATAACCATTTAGTTTTGGAATTACAGTGAGAGGTGACCCCTAGTCAGTATTGTGTTTTGGAGATGACACCTTGTTCTTCTTAGTTTTAAGCTCCCTTTCTACCTTATATTTCAAAGAATACGGAATCTATCACATTTTCACATATACAGGTTTAACAGGTTGTTTTGTTGTTAGAGTACACTAGTAATTAGGTAAAACATCAATCTTGACCTCAAAAACATTACATAACTTTTGTAAGATTTTTTTCCCCTGAAAGTTGCACCTGATCTTTCATAAGATTCACATCTACAATTTTCATACTGTTTAGGGAGCGTAGCCATATTAGACAGAAAATACAACAATATACAGCAATTCCACCAACATTGTTATCTCATATTAAACCATAATTTTGGCTATCCCCAACAGTTGGAAGTTCTCACCTGTGTACAGACATGCGAAAACTGAAGATTTCACAAAGTTTATTGTCTAGGTTTAGATCTTCAAAATCTAAGTTGTTCATGATACTAACAGGACTGCCTGACTCAATCTCAAAGTATTTTGTCTTAGATTTAATCTTGATCGCACTATAAATTTTTCATCATAATTGTCAAAAGATGCTGAGTTATGATTTACATTAACATTACTGTTTATCTCAAACTAGCAGCCCGCCATCACTTTGCTCAGGTTTTATGGAGTTTTTGAAATACCGTACATACATATTTATGTGACTACCCACGACTACCTGCAAATACCTGTGACTACATGCGACTACTTGCAACAACCTGCGACTACCTGCAACTACTTCAGACTACCTGCGACAAGTTGCGACCACCTGCGACTACCTGCGAGTACTTGCGACTACTTTCATACTTTCTTGCTTTCATGAATTTGTCATTTGGATGGTTTTGTTTTTTGTAAGAAACTCTAGTTAGGTATGTTCTTTGTTAATTGATTTATTGAACCTTTTTCAGAAGCTTCTAGAGACAAGGCTGTTTTGCTCACACAGCAAAAAGCAAGACTTTTCATGTAAGAGTGTTTCCCAAATTTCAACATGCGATCCCTCTAACAAACTGTATCAGTGTTTAAGATCATCTTGGTACTAGGCCACAAATAAAGCCATTTTATTTAGATAATTCCTTTATTCATTTAGTGTTTGTCTTTGGTGGGAGTATCCTGAGGTGGTGGTGTTCGGACCATGCGTCTGTTTGAATTAGTTTAAATTTCCTGCCACATTGTGGCAACAATGTCAAAATGTTTTTCGTTGAAATACAGTCTACATTGTTCTAGAGCTCAAACATTTGGTCATTTCGGACCGGATATGCGCCAGTGTGTGATCAATAGTTGTTTTGTTTGTTGTGGCTTGTATATCTGTTGTGATTTTGCTTTGCTTAGCAATTAAGTGAGTGACGGAAAAGTGTGGTTATCGGCCGCGAACTTATACAACTCATACTCGGGTTGTATATTATCACAAACAGTAAACATTACAGCAGTTTGTTGACTTGGTATAGCATGTTTGTGTGCGTGTGGATGCAGTTTTCTTTGTTTATTGTGTTGGTTACTTGGCTTTGTCAGTTCCTGAGTTCTGGATTTGGTTATGTGATTTTTATTCATTTTATTTTTTGTATTTCATTCTTAACGTAAATGATAAATTCTTATCACTTGATGTCATTGAATGTTTACAGTTACAAGATTGGTGCCCTGATCAAGTGTTTTTGTTAGGTTATGTTTTCCCACCAGTTGTTTACTTTATCTCTCTTTGTGTTATGCTACATACGAGAACACACAACTCTAGTGTTGTGATATTTAGTTTGTGGACACGCCCTTGCACGTTGTAGCAACTTTAATCATGGGCGATGCTCACGCAGTAATACATCTACGACTGATAGAAGGACGCTTCAAGTGCGCGCTTGGCCTCAGCAAGTGTGTACAGATCCCTCCAAAAGGAATTTATTTCATGCAACCATGTGAGATTTGCCGGAAACAAAACGTAACTCTGAATCAGATTACATTACTGTAGAAATGGCAGCTCAACAACTAACAGGCTTCGATAAAGATGCAAATGCAGCCTGCATGCTGAACTTTGAAGATCAATACTACGATATTATGGGCGAATATAGAATCTCTTGTGAGCACGTTGGAGGCAGCACAGATAGTATCTACCAGCACACTGAAGGTAAATGTATCACTTCCGAAGATCTTCTTGCCACAATTCATTGGAAGTGCAAAAAACTGTGTTAACTTCTCTAATTTGTTCAATGCTATTGTAACTGATCACCCCGAACTAACTCCAGTCGAAAGGTTGTCCTATTTAAAGTTGTTCCTTAATGATGAGCCATTAAGTATGATTCAGGCATTGCCTATGTCGGATGAAAATTTTGAAGTTTCATGGAAGTTGTTAATGGAGCGATATTCAAACAAAAGATTAATTGTTTCTTTGAATGTGGAAACTCTGCTGAAAGCACCCATAGTAGCATCTGAATTGCCCACCTCATTGTGACATGCTGACAGTTGTAACAGAGAATGTGGCAGCACTGGAAACTCTGATGGTTCCTGTGCAGCACTGGGACTTAATCTTACTGCCCATCCTTTGCAGGAAATTGGATGCCCCACTTCAAACACAGTGGGAGATGGTCTTGACAGACACTGAGCTCCCCACTTGCAAGTCCTTTGTGCCCAAATAATAGTGTGGTACTCTTGTTCAATGATAAAGGGAATTCGTGAACTTGACCATATAGCACCTATCATCTGGTTCTTCCAAGTAACAGACTACAAAATATTCGTGCCTCACAGGCATATGTGTACAATGTGAGGGTGGCACAACATGGGGAAGATAGCAAAATCTGTCTTTGAGGATCTGAAGGCACATGTTTATGAGTAATTCATACAGTGGGTCTATCAATTCTATAGCATCCACAACAAACTATTGTAGCCAGCTGCAAAGCCCCAAGATACATTTTGGTTGATTGTGATTTGTTAGCAATTCAGCATTAGTAAAAGCACAAACCACTGCAAGTTTTAATGTCCTTGTGAATAATGATATGACCAAAGTACTCTATGCTGGTCTTGCCAAAATTTACACTTTCCAGTTGGCAGACACGGCCATGGAGTTTGAATCTTTTGACTGTTTTTGTAGGTAAATTTGGTGTTGCTTCCAGATAGCAGATGTAAAATCATTTAAAAATGAATAATAGCTACACTGGTTGATGTTTCTTATAAGCACTATTGCTGACATGAGACACTGGTAAGTGACTGACACAGATTTTGAGCTAAAAGGCCCTACCCAAAACTGTAAGGTCTCTCCTTCAGGAGAAGTGAATGTAATATAGCTTCAAGATTCCTCATTAGGTCAGATTTGCCAGTATCCACTTCTCACATAGAGCAGTGAGAAAATTTAAGTTTCCCTCAAATCTCTGAGTGAGTTAGAAATGTTTACAAAAGAAAAAGACTGGGTGGATGACATGCAAGTCATAATAGTTTGTAGAGATCTGCAGCCTTCTACCCTTTTTGGTACAAGCAAAGTTATGACGTTATACTGAGAGTTTGCAGGTCTGATAATCCCTTGGTATTCCATATCCTCCACAAGTTCAAGGATCTGTTTTCAGCGATAAGTAGATGGATTTCTTTGCCTGCAATACACAGGACAATTGTAATTTAACCATATCTGATGACAATTATGACACATGCAGCTTTCCCGTTGATTTAATAAACAATTACGATGCATCATTCTCACTTATTTCTATGTAATCCGAGACAGGGTCAAAACACGGAAACATCTTATACGTGTGTCCTTACATCACAAGTACCTTGGAGGGCTATTCTAAACACGTAAATATAAGGCAAAAGCAGTCAAGAAGCACCCAACTCCTCTGTGCTGAGAGCCAACAAGCTGGCACCTGCCTTGGGGCAAGCTGAGTGCGCCCGAGAATGAACGAAGCTGAGCTCCAAGCAAAGGGTAGATTCTCCCACCCCGGCCTCGCACTAGAGGAACATCATGAGGCAACGTCACACCTCCCACCCTGGCCCGGCATGTACCTGTACAGCAGTGCATATAAGGCAGTGCACAACTGAGGTCAGGAGTTATTTCCTTCTCCAGTAGTTCACCTCAACACTGTGTGCTGGGGGTATCTACTAACTGCCAGGTCTTCTAGATCTTCAGCAGTCACCAGTGACCAGAGGCTTCTGCAGACTCTACCACTAGCTACTAGAAGATCCATTGACGTCTACCATCATCTACATCTTCCAGATGTTCTCCTTCAGTGAGGCCTGCAGACACCATCACACCTTCCGCTGCCATTCCTCCTAGTTCAGCAGCCGGTGGTATGGAAACTACACCCACTGTCCTTAAAAGTTGTGGTCCCCTTTATGTAAAGTCTCTTCTAGCTACCGCTTGGTTAGAGTTGCTGCGACCAAATTATTTTCACAGCCGTCAAAGTAATTCGCCAACTTGGATTGTCTAGGAGCAGGTTGCCTACATCTGTTTACCATAGGTTACTTCCATATCAAACACTGCTTGGTTAGGAGACAGCATGTGTCACTGTGTTTAATGTTCTGATGCTGGATAACAGCCCGCGGCTCTAGAGCCCAAGACGGCGCTCACCACGCACATGTCACGTGTCCCGCACGTGCACAAAGAAGCCAATAATTTTTAACTTTCATATAAATATTATTTTTCAGTTTAAAATGTGTTATATTTATTTGCAGGGTTTAATATGTCTTAAAATGTGTTCAAGAGTTTGTAACTATTTTTAAATTGTTTGGTTACAAGATTATAAGTGCCCACCGCACCGAGATTAAGAACACTAATATTCTAGCATAAACACCATCATAAAGCGACACTAAATTAATATGAAAATTCATAAGAAAATTATTGAAATGTAAAACAAAATTTAATTTAATTTGTGCCATTTTATTTTCTATAATAAAATATTTTACTCGGCGTGCATAGCACTTCCACTTATGTGAACCCCATAGGCAGCCATGGTAGGTCCGTGCGACGCTTGTCTCTGGACAGTCTGTCGAGGAGAGCTGGCGAGGTAAGACACTGTCACGTACACACTACAACTTTTGTTCACTGATTTAGGTTTCCATAGTCAATTTAGTTTACCGATTAACATTTGCTTGCGTACGTTTTGCCAGACATTTTCCCTAGCATTACGCTTCCGCTTTATTAATTTATTGTGCCCTTGTGGCATTTTTAACTTAATTGAGGAGAAAGAGTAGAAAGATGTCGGAGAGGTCACGTAACCTGTGCAACTTGAATCATGCGCCATCCGCCTATGTTTATGGCGTTTCATTGTAATTTCTGCATTATTGCTACACGCAATTTTAAGGGCTTTGTTTTTATGTATGTATTTGAGGGTATTTTTCATGTTTGAATGTTTTACGGCAACATCACGTATAACCATGTGGTCGACCGACATCATGTACTTGCATACGTCATCATTCCGTTGTGAGAGCTTATTTATGCAACATCGAATGTGCAATATTTTTTAAAGGGTTTTATGTTAGATTTTTGTCAGGGTTCTGTGTAATTTCACATAAACTGATGCTTTTGTACTTGACCACATGGTCATGTTAATGTTTGAGTTTACCGCCATCAGGCATGTTACAAGCTTGTTACCACTTCAATCATAATGAAAATAATTTTCTAAACAAGAATAATATTTTGTCTGAATTTAATTTGCCGTTTCCACGCAGAAATATTGCAATTTCACCTGCACCACGTGGTCCGCTACGAACTTCATCCAGCGGCATCTGCGCCATCTAAACTTGTTTTCACACATGTATGTTTATTGTGAATACTCATCTTGTGTCCCATCTTATTTCATGTATCTTTTGAGGGTTTACGTAATTTTGTAATTTAGGGAATGGTGTATTTATTCCTGTTTTAGGTGGCTCTGTGTATAGGCCGTCACCACACTACCCACGTGCTGGAGGGTGAGCCCCAACGAGTTTGCGTTAGTGAATCAGAGTAATCACACGTGTTAATGTATCATCAGGGTTTCATTTGTAATTCACCGTGTCCTGTCTTCAGGGAAAAACCTTCAGTACACCCTAGCGGAATTGGCTTGTCATGACTGAGATTATCATAATTTAATTGGCACGTTAATGTGTATGCATAGTAACAATAAAAACAGGTCTCACAGTGAACTTATCTCTTTTATTCAGTAGTAACAGTGTTCTAGCTACATGTGTTTTTCATGTGATAAATATGTTTAGTATTGCCTACGTGTTTGTAAGTACGCACGGATGAGATGGACACACGGAACCAACAGCATCCCTGAGAATCCTGAGTATCAATAGTGCGGTGATTGGGAAGCACCACTGGCGCACAAATTACCAGTAACTATTTGTGTCACAGTTCATCTCGTATCTCACCAGACGGCGTCAGTTCCTAATAAATACACCTATCACTGAGGGTTTATATTTCTAGAGGTTTTTCCTGCGATCACTAGAAAATATATTACCTTATGACATCAACCGAGACGGGGTGTTGTTGCAGAAGTACGAACAGTAGAGTAGGACTGCAGAGACAAGTATCCCAAAGCGAGTCAGTGTCCCAACCAGACATACTGCAGTTTCAGCTGTGGTTAACTTTGTACCCATTCACCAAATGACACAACCAGTATGAGTAGCAAGCCAAAAACTTAATCCAAAAACATAACTACAGTTATAATCAGAGCATGTCTGACCTCGCAGACATAAACCACATTACTGTATCTGCGGTTCTCTAGGGCACCATACGTAAATTATTACACGTTTATTGCAAAAATAGGTAGCAACTTTAAATTATGCAAGGTATTTTAGGAAACCAGGACTTCTTGGGACTTTAGTAATCTTGACATGTCATTAAAACTGTTAGCACTCCTAGCCTCCAATTTGCATCCACCAAGGAATGAGACTTCTTTCTCAAAGTCACAAGAGTAACTTTCTGTGTGCCCTTGTCGACTGCCGCCTGCACTGCAGCTCTAGAAATGTTTGTCTGACTCCAGTTTGTAAAGTTTGGTTTACCCTAGTGCTGCATACCCCTTGTCGCTCCTGGTCCATCAGCATGATCGCAACAAATAAATTTATAATATAGTAGTACAATGTCAATATCCTTCACTTTAGATTTTATGATTACCTTGAAGCACAATATTGTGTTTTAAGTATTTGTCAGTTTCTCGACACTTTTAATTGGATTTTTTGAATTTTATGTATGTGTAACTTTCAATGTGAATGTACCTCTCAGTCTCATCACGTCAATTGGGGTACCTTTTAACTTAGCAAAGTTAATGCAGTTATGTGAATGCTTAAATATCTCAACACCAGAAACTGTTATTAGAGTTTAGTTCTGTGAATGATTTGTGATGAATTAAAAATATGTATAAATATATGAAACTTTAGCAGTGTTACAGTGTCATATCCTCTGCCTTGTCCTCCTGGAATACAAAATTGTGGCACAGCTCCATTCTCAATACTTTTATGATTACAGTAAGAATTAAGAACAAAAACCCAATTTGTTTTGTGGCCCACAACAGAACCAAGAACGGGGAAAAAATTTGGAACCAACCCATACTTATGATCTAGGTGGCATTATACTTTTAACCATGCTCGTACCTTTCAGGCGGATGACTTGAGACTCTGAGGCAGCACAGTTAGTGAATGTAGCATGAGTGTTGTTCTCTGGGGCTTACATCTGTGTATGCACATGTTTTCCCTTTACCACTACTCTCTCCCCTCTCCTCCAATCATCAAGCACCAACAACGTAGTGAGTATTTGCCTTGTGTCCTTTTGACTTTTAAGACTATTTTTGTGCATATACAACACATATATTTTAATTAATTCTGGGGGATGTTAAAGATATAATACTGAATTAAGATTAGCTTTATGAAGTGTGTTGTGATCAATATATTTTGCATTAATTAAAATTTTTGAAGCTAATTTTGACAAAGTTGCAATTTCCGTTTATGGTTAAACTGAAACCATAATTTGTTGAACGTTTTATACACATTTCCATGCTTTCTTACTGAGCAACATAAATCTATTGAACACCATTGATTATTACACAGAACACAACATAAAAACACAGATACTGAGTTACTTTTATACTTGAGTACTAGTGACTTTGACCACGGAAATTTAAACAGGCCAAAACTAAAACATAAAACATTTGCACAATTACTTAAATGCTCTTTTAATGCCAATAAATAGTAACATTAACACCACAAAACTGCCAAACGGGCAGAACTGTGCCAGTTATACAGATTTTGGAATATTTAAGATTTTCACAGCAACTTTATAAATTGTTAAATCTTAAGAGATTTTTCATGTTTTAACTTGGCACGTTGTTCTGACACGAGAAACGATACATTGCAAGCAGGGACAGTCATATCTCGTAATTTTTACTCACTTAATTCCCGCCATCGCACAATGTCCGCAGCCATGTTTTGAGACACCCAAAGTGGGTTTTTTAACCTTTCTGCATAATATCTGCACCTGGTCTTTCTGCAGCAAGTGAGCCAGGTAATGTGGGACAGCCCTGCAACAAACGAATTTCTCGGAATGAACTCATGTTTGTATGGTGGCTAATTGCTGTCGGGAGCGAAAACTCTCACCTACTATGATGATATCAAATAGAGGATGCTTACTGACTGGGTGAAAATGTGAACTGCAGAATATCATGCTCTGATAAAGATGTGCGGCACTGTATGGATCTGCACAACATCCAGACCAACTCATTTCCAATGAATTGGGCATCTTTGAAGATCATGAATGCACTTCCTTTTATTTGCATTAGTGACTGAAATATTTACTTAATCATCATATCACAACTGGTGGTGTACAAGTGTAACATTTTCATCACAAACAGCCCTGTCACTGATACACTTCATGCTCTTTTGGCTGTGTAATTATTTATTTATAGCATAAATAGTTTGTGTACCTGTATCATGTATTCATGAGTACTGTATAACATAGTAGGCATTATGCAAATTAAAGTCAGGTGCTTTCAATTGTTAAGTAGTGATAGATAAAGGTTCTGTGATCACATATGTCAGACTTGGCACATCGTTTTACAGCAGTGTTTAAATTATTAAATTGTTAAGAGTCTTAGGTGCAGAAATGTTGTCACAATTATATTGAATGCAGACAATGGAGAAGTTATTACATCTGTGTTTTGTTGTACAACTAACCTATCAGCTTTAAAATGTCAAGTCTGTGCCAGCACTAAAGCCCATGGAGCTTTGAAAGACACCAAAATTTTATGCCGATCTATGCAGGCATGGGCATAAGTTGCTGTTGATTTGATGGGACAGTATTCCCGCTGTCAAAAAGGGAAACAATATATCCTGGTAGTCACCATCATATTTTCAAATGGGTTGAAGCCTATTGCCCTCGTTAAGGCAGACAAAAAAACGATAATCAACATGATGGATAGGGATGATGGATAGGGATGTGCGAGTGCTCAAAATTTTGATTATGAACTCGAGATTTGCAATTACTCGACTCAAGATTGCATCATTTTCTCAAGCTCAAACACTTCAAGTTTTTTTTAGGGGAAAAAGTAAATATTGGCGGACAAAGTTTGGAAATTTTCCATTGTTGCATGTATCAAACAATTACTGCTTCGTGTGCACTTGGTAACTTCCGCTACACAGATTCGTGCCACCTTTTACACATATGTGAAAGGAAATGTGAGCGTTACCTATTTGTAGAGTCCCATAAATTTCACAAATATGAAATAACCCCGATAAAATCTGAAATGTTGCACTAGTCACAAAAAATTCTAAATTGTTATGATTTGGCAATAAATGAAAAAAACTTCTGTAAATGCACCAAATTCTTCAAAAATATCCTTCATTACGTTAGTTTTCAACTTAAATAAAAGATTGATCTTTTTTGAATTAAAAATACTTGCGGACTGTATTTCTATTGACGGAAAATTTAATGTAAACAATAGTTTTTTTCGGACGTCAAAGATATGAACCATGCATGCAGCACAATGGCTTGCCACATAGCTATGACCCCAGTGCTAGCAGTGTCGTTTTCGACTACCACAACACTACATAGTTTACATCAATGGCACATGTATACAGTCTTCCACCTACATCCTGTGACACGTATATTTTTGCTGTGATTGGGAGCAGTATATTGATGTCACCCTCACTGTGCTGCTCAGGATGCAGCCCACTGCAGCTCTGCTCGTGCATCAGCCACACACGATCGTGCTTTCAGTGTACGGGACAACCAAGTCGTTCATGGACGAACGGATCAGTGAACTGTCCAGTGACCCGAATGACCTGTGTAACGACAAGTAAACTCTTTCCAGGGCGTTTACAGTGCTAAAGTAATCTGTTTCCCTGAAAGCAGAGTCTCAGATATAAAAGGGAAAGTGTTATCTCCCTTATGCTCCCCATAAATAAAGTGTAATAAGCTTCAGAGTGCAAAGCCACATGGTTCATATAATGCTATGAACCAATGACTTGAGATGCTCTGAAATCATGCTGTATTTTTGCAGTGTTTGTCATACTTGTTTTGTTTAAAAAGGGCATATATCAATTTCTCAGTTTTTGTTAATGTGTAACATAAACAATCTCGGCAGTTCTGGCGTCCGCCATGCCACATGCCCAAACTTAAATTCTTCAACCTAATATTAAATTAATGTTTTAATTTAATATTGTTCTTCGAGTGCCTATGTGAGTGTTAAATGTCTTCTTTTATTTTATTGTGATTTTCCATATGCTTTGCCAGCTTATCCAGGCTTTTCCACGTAAGTCATATTTTTCCAACCCGCATAGCAACAAGAACTACAGACTTTATTTACATGATTTCTTAAGTTGGAATGATATTTTAATTCCTCCAGATCCCATTTTATGCTTCTGAGTGTTCTATCATGTATACTTGCTCAAGTGTATGCATTATGTATTTCCCTCGCGGTGCTGGCAGGAGATCTCCGTTAGGTAACATCTTCAGTCTAGACTAGTGGACCAAGGAGAGTGGATGTGCTTTGCGTCGTAGGGGCCTTCAACTTATTTTGTGCAGACACTTAGCTGAAATAGTAAGTTTATTTAATTCTGGAACTTTTTCTTAAATTTTGCTCCCCTCGCACTCACACTCTCATCTCCGTCAGACTAGAGGCCCTGGAGATTTTCACACTTTAATTTCCATTCACGCTTAACAATGCTTTTTGCAGTGTCAGCCTATGGCAGGCCTCATACTCCATGACGCCTTTATTTGAGCGACGCAGTGTATCGTCATGTGGATGTAATCTTGTTCAGTTACTATACACATTCAGATGGACTTTGTCTTATTTTATTACATTTGTACTTAATGTACCTTCGGGATCTGGCCCACTCTAGAAAACCCACGGGCTGAGAACTTATGAATTGTGTAAGTGTGTTAACCAAACTCTTGTCTTAACTTCTTTTGCTAACCTGTGCTGCAAGTGGACCGCCACATGGCTGTCGACCTGCTACTGCCCTGAGATAACATCTCCACGTATTCACCCGTGTTGTAGAAGAGCTGGCACCCTTGGGAGGGATAACTTTAACATCTTTACCAAATATCTCGCCATGAATCAACGTTTCTCTCAAATCCCGCATACTCCGCCCCTTGCTAACAGCCAAGCCACATTAATATTTTGTTATTATTATGATGAAAAACGTGTACGTATGAATGTGTGCATAGTGAAACGGCTTATAGTAATCGCATAACGTGTCGTATAGGAACATCCTCTGCATCTAGACGTATAGAAAATGGCGTGATGTTATTTTGTGTCATGTAGGAACATCTTCAACGTGTAGACAATAGCACGTTTTTATTTTGTGTCGTGTATGTAAAGCCTTCAGCCAATAGAATTAAAGGAGCACAGAAAAATAAGTATTTTTTTGAAAATATAATTTCTAAAAGTAGTAGAAGTACCCTTAGCCGTGGAAAGTGTGTTAAGAGAAGTCAATAGGCCTAAGTAAAGTAAAAGTCAAGTATTTTATTGTTCATTAGTACTACACTACTGTTTGAACTTAATATTTAAATTCCCCAATGTAATTTTTTTTTCATGGGATATGTTTTTCCCCGTCAGATGTCAGACTAGTGTTGTTTATTTCTTGAACAACCATCATAATCTTAACAACAAATGCTAACGTGATACAAAAAAATATTTCATTATCGTAATATTATCAATATCATTGGTATATTGAGATGTTCACTGTCTATTGAGTATAATTTCTATATTTTCTGAAAATTTGCATCAGTTATGATAGTGGAAGAAGAAAATTTTTAACAAGAAAAAAGTTGCATTATCAGTATGTTATGGTTTTGAAGGGAAAACGAAAGTGAAATACTGTCCACTGAAGCAGTGAAACAGTATCCATTAATTCTACTGGAAATCGCAAGTCACTAGTGTGGAATTATTTCACCAAAATAAGCAAAGGTGAAGCTCAGTGTAGTGTGTGCAAGTAAATTATAAAAATGCCCACAGGTTCAACTACCATCATTGTGAGACACCTCAATTTACATCCTGCAATTCAAACTGAATATGAATCACAAAAAAGTCAGCAAAAAAAACCAAGACTAGAATCACCTACATCCAGCAGCAAGAGGGTTAGTACCCAAAAGCAGTTAACATTGCATGATATCACAAAAGCTCCCAAGTTAAATTCTGACAGTCAAAAAGCAAAGGCGATCACCCATGCAATTGGTAAAATGATAGTAGGTACTCAATTTTCAACCATACTCTGTTGTTGAAGACACAGGTTTTCAAAGGCTTTTGAATGTTTTTGAGCCAAGGTATGATGTACCTAGTAGGAATGCCTTTTCACAAAGTGTTGTACCAAAATGTACGACATAGTCAAACGTAAAATACAAATGTGTATTAAAATTATTCAATACCATCATTGCCCTGCCTATCCCTCACTTCTGTCTTGTGGACATGACGAGCATATGATAGCTACATATCACTTACTTGCCACTACTTGGATGAATGCTTCAATATTACACGCTATGTTCTTGATAATTCAAATTTTCCAGGGGAACCTACACGTGTTTCTATCTACAGAAAATTAAATTAAATGCTGTATGAGTGTGACGGGAGTTGTAAGTTGCTTTGGATCATCAGGGAAAATGAGGTTATGTGGACTGGAATGAGGTTCGGTGCATTTCTGCCAGGTTGGGCGCCAGTGCAGAGAGCACGATTAATGTGTGGGTCGTGTGGTCATCAGCACTTAGGTGGCCTCCTTGATGATCCTCCCTGCTGGCTGCTGATGATGATGATCTATAATCCACAAGGCCTAGTCTAGTGGAGGATGTACGCCTCCTCCAACGCTTACTAATGCCCGACAAAATTTTTATAGGCTATTTCAACGCCTGATATGTATACGAAAAATGCAGGTGACCTCATTGAACGGTTATGCAGCTGTTAAGCTAAATAAAAGTGCGTGGATCTGCTGAGACAAAATTTTATTTACGCTAATCCCCAATGGGGCACTGACATGTTGCTCTCCACTGTAGCTCGGAGAGCTCTAGTACAGACAAAATGGCACAAGGCCTACACGATATTACGGTGAAAGTTACACATCAGTCGTGCAGCAAATGGACTGAGGTGTGGGGTGGCACTTGCTCCAGGTGAAAACAAAGATTAAATGTTCCAGAAAATGAAGTTAAATGCTATGTCAATTACATGGTCTGTTACAAAAAGTGCAGGCCTGGAGCTGCCGCACACGACGTCCACCCCACAAGAAGACTCAGATGCTACTAAATGGCAGGTTGGCGTGGAGCTCTATGAGTGGGAGAGCCTTCCCGCCTACACACGAAAAAACTGTACAACTATAACACATGATGATAGTGAATGAAATGAACAGTGGCTGTGCAATGCTGGTGCGGTGGAAACGTATAAAAACCCTTCATCTTTACTATAAAAACATACTGTACATAGAAAAATATAAAATAAATATTATTACTTGCGGCTTTTGCAGATAATGTACACTATAACATATAAATACACCCTTTTTCACTGGGAGTTTGTCCCACTTTTAGCTCAGCGTTCATAATGTTTGATATCTAAAAATGCTTAAAAATATGCCATGTTTATTGCACACAACCTTAAATTAACAATAGCACAAGTTTTACATGAAATAATAAAAAGTGGGGTTAGTTTGCCACGTGGTCGCTGTGTTAAGTAACACAGCTGGTGGCTCAAGTCAACACCTAACCTCAACATGTGAAAATACTGGTTATGGTACTGACTAATGCTGGCTGAAACTGAGTGATGCTATGAGAAAACTCCAATACTAAATAAACATATTCCACAAGACACTGCACTGGAATGGAGATGAATGTGCGGGTGAAAAACGTAACACTAAAATGGGCGCAAGAAACTTAAATACATTACCCTTCACATAAAATAATACACAGACACTTTCAAAATAAATAACACATAAATACTTGCAAAGAAAAATACAGCACACTGATAATAACAGACACTAGTAATTTTACATAAACAAACCTTTTTTATGTACGTGGCACACGACACTATAAACACTTCCCTAACACACAAAATAGCACTGCACGTAAAATAAAACCACTGCATATCAATATCCTATATAATACGTAGACTGTCTCTGTCTGTCCGTCTTTAATACCTCTTAAGTCCCTTGAAATTCAACAGAAGTACTTTAAATTTTGCAGAGTGAATCCTCAGGGTAAAATTGAGGTAAAGTTCGAATTTCAGCAAGATCAGATTACACATTCATTACCTTTTACCCTAAAAACTCATTTTTCAATTATTTCTTCCTTATGAAAAGTATTGCATTAATGCATTGAGAATATTGCATAGAGATATGAAGGTAAAGGCCATTCACGTTAAAATGAGCACTCTAGGGGGGGGGGGGGGGACACACACACTGCCCGCAACTGTGTATGTATAACCATGTGCGTTACCACACAGGCTGGGGATGAACACACCCAGATAAGTTGGCAATGAAATTTGAAAAGTAGTTCTACGAAATAATGCGGTATTGCAAGTGTAATGTTTAAATTGGCTGCTTAAGCTGTTTGAAGTTTATTTTATACACTTTAAATAAATTATTGGCGTAAAGATAATGTATTTACTGTAACTCATAACTATATTGTTTCATGCTTGTTGCTTAGCTTTGCTTGTGTGAAGTGGTTGCGAGGCAAGCTACAAATTTGGAAGATGGAAGTTGTTGTGTTTAAATATTTCTAATTTATTTTTCAGCATATCTGCACTCATCATTGTTTTATCATAGGTCGTATAGTGTTTAATTCTGTTGTAGTGATTTTGTGTAAAGTTATGAGTTCCAGCAAACTACGTACAAATACTCAGCGTCAGGAAGACATTATAAATCTCGCAGAAAGTATTTATTCTTTAACTAGTCGAGGAGAGATGATGCCGTGCAAGGTCATTGAACGAATTGGAGAAATAATGAAAATTTCAACTGCAACTGTCCGGAGGTAAGTGTAAATGTGTTTTTACGACGTGTTTCCCCAAACAGGTTTCACAATGTGTTTTGCCTGCTTATCGCCAGTACATTATTGAAGTAAATCGTTGAAAAATAACAAGTAGGAATCAACACTAGGAAACGTGATTATTATAAATGGAAGGTTAAACAGCAATAATGAAAGTAAATGAACAGCAGAAATGCGACAATATATTCATGTGAATTTGCGAAGTACAAGTTATATCCTAAGTTCGACAAACAACATTAAAAGTTATGTGTACCTATGTACCTACACCCATCTGTTTAACCTTTCTTTTAAATCTATCTTGATAGTAAGTGAAAATTTTGCCATCAATAATTATATGTTAATTTTACACGTTTTTGTATCATTGTGTTGTTTTGTCATGTAGTATATATCTACTTATGACCAGCCATGCAACCTTCCTTAAATCAGCCTTTAAAATAGGTGCAACTTTTGCCGGCAGTAAGTATACATTAATTTTACATGTTTGTATATCACTGTGTTGTTTTGTAATGCAGGCCTAACCTCAAATATGTCTGTACGTATCTATTTAGGCCTAGCCATGTAACGTTTCTTAAATCTGCCTTGACAACAGGTGCAAATTTTGCCGTCAAAAATTATACTTAAATTTTAAACCTTTTTATTTTACTGTGTTATTTTGTAATGCAGGCCTAACCTCAAACTTGTGTTCATGTAGTTATTCATCCCAAGATACAGTGTTAAGTTTTACTATTGTTAACATAACATAAACGCCACAATTTAATGCTTTCACCAAAGGTGTTCCAAGATCCTATAAACTATAAAATCATGAAGCTGGTTTTGTTAATTAATTAATTAATTTTTTATTTATTTATAGATCGATAACTGTGCTTGTTCCCGACATTCTTTCTTGATGCAAGTGTAATTGTTTTATTTGGTAATGCTGCCGTATTAAGACTTAGAAAGTATTTACAATTAATTGTCAACAGTTATAAAATAATTACGTGTTTAAATTTTGAAATGGATGTTCGACAAGACAACTTGCTACCTTTTGAGAAATATCAATGAAGATAGTATGCATTCTTGAGTAGGCATAGTTATTTGTTATCTCTGCCACTTTGGCCGCAAAAATATTGTAGTTATTGAAATTTAATGTAACTGTAAATTACATGGCATAGTCAAGACCCCAGACTCCCAGAGCTCCTTTTTGCTTGCCAATTACATTCACCTGTCCATGCTGATTTCTTCTCTTGCAGGCAGACAGGCGTTAAAATCGAACACCGCCTGTAAGTATTACTTTTATAATTTGCCCTTTACATTATAATTTTGCTGTCATTTGTGGATATATATTGGTTTTTATATTAATAACACATATTTCTTTCAGCTTTGTGTGTGCAAGCACGAACCATTTTTTGTAAGTATAGTAATTTTCTTTAAATACTTTTCTCATTTAAGTTTTCAGTTTTGCTGCCATCATTGCAATGAAGGAACCACAACAATGATGTGAGTCCATGCACTTTACCTCTAAAATTGGTTTCTTGAGGTCTGTGTGTGTTTGATAAAAAGGAAATGTCGCACCCAATTCGGCCACAAGAGACACCGGAAATGTGGCCATCACCAGATCGGCATTTCACTTAGCTATAAATAATATACTTTATTTTTAGAATTATTTTGTACAAATGAAGGTTGTAACAGTTACAAGCCTGGTATACCCTTCTGTTACCACTTAAATTCACAGTATAAATGTCCAGTTCCTTTTTCGAGGGTCTCAGAAGGGTACAAACACACAGAGTAACGGTGTCAAAAATAATGTATGTATACACAAATGCATTTGTTGATATGTTTACATTTTTTGTGTAAATTATTTTAATTTTATATATACATAACTGGCCTATGTTGAAATATATATCTCAATTTATAAAGGTACATATAAAACTATCCTTAAAATGTACATATACATGCACATATTTTATATATTTTACTTTTTTATATATTACATAATTTGATGTACTGTCACGTTACGTTAACTAACACCATCTGCTTCTGTGCAGTGGTATACTCTTTGCTGGGCTCAGATCCCCTCGTTTTACTGCGCTGTTCTGCCTCCCTGCCTTCCCCTTTCCCCTTCGTGCGTAATTTTTTGATTTGTCGTGGTTGTTTATTTAAGGCCTTGCACGGCCTCCTTCTGTCTACTTTATATGCTCCAGACATCTGCTACGTTACGTTGCTACTTTATGCCTGCAGGATGTATGTTTTTTCCTAATGGCTTAGTTGCACTTCACTTTGGTCAGCTGAGGCCAAGCACAGCTACCATGTTTTCTAGCTGATGTTTTACTAGTCACACTACAGAGCGATGGGGCACATAGAAAACGGTAAGTCGTGGGAAATGTTAAGTTTGCAATACAATTTTTAAATGTTTGGTCATTTGTGTGACAAGTGGTGTTGTACCTTGGGTGTGGTGTGCTAGTCTATTTCAAAATCTGGATTTGGCAGCCCTTCCAAATTATTTTTCGGCTAACTAATGTGTGTCCTTTTTTTGGTCCTTGTTCACCGCCCAAGTTTAGTGTTTGCTATTTCACGGTTTCCACGACTTCATCACTAGGGCGTTCATTTTTAAATAGTTTGTTAAGTAAAGTTTTTGTCTATCAGAGCTTTGAAATGATCCAAACACAAACAATTATATATGTTACATATTTTATATTATATTATATATATCATGTATTATATACATCATATATGTTACACATTTTATATATAATATTATACATGTTACATTTAGCAGTTCTGAAATGTAAACATTGAGTTTATTAACATGTGGCAATCACATGGCAGTCACATGGCAATTTTTGTTTACATGTGGGGGAAGGATACATAATGGGCAAGAAAGTATAACTTTAGCAAAGCTTTCAAAAGGCTCACTTTATCGTGAACGGCCTATAATGTAATAAAATTTTTGTTTACTTTAAATGTCTCGCTTCAATGTTGAGTTAATTAAGTAGGGCCACAGTGGCTCAGTGGATAGAGCAGTTCCAAGTGAGGCCTTAGTGGCTCAGTGGATTGATATACTGTATTTTGGCATATATAGGCCGCATGCGTGTATAGGCCGCACCTAAAGTTTTTGATGAAAAATTAGGGATAATTAATATTTCAAGTATAGGCCGAAATGAATATTTGTATATCTGTAAATACTTTTAAGTCACAATTTCGTACAAACATAATACATTCCCACTAAATTTCTCTCCTATAAAACATTTGTGACAGAAAATTTGTTTACGTTGCGATGTTTACAAATATACGTAGTACAATTTCTTTTCCACAGATGGTAACATGACTACATGTTTACATTTTACATGTGCAAGATGGTTATTTTGTTTATGAACGCGAGTGAACAAATAATGGCTTGAGTGGAAAAGTTTTTTCCTCTTCCTCTTCTTTTTCTTCCCTTCCTCCCTTTAAGTTAAAACATTAAAATGTACTGTATGTTAACAAATTTCCAAACATGTTTTGGGGGAAAAAAAAAAAATGAATGCCAATTTCGTATATAAGCCGCACCCCACTTTTTGTAGTCATATTTGTTGCAAAAATGTGCGGCCTATACACACCACAATACGGTATATCAAATAGGGCCTTAGTAGCTCAGTGGATAGAGAGATTCCAAGTGGGGCCGCAGTGTCTCAGTGGATAGAGCGATTCCAAGTGGGGCCGCAGAGGCTCAGTGGATAGAGATAATCCAAGTGGGGCTGCAGTGGCTCAGTAGATAGAACTATATCAGGGGGGGCCTTAGTGGCTCAGTGGACAGAGCGATTCCAAGTGGGGCCTTAGTGGCCAAGTGGATAGAGAAATATTAAATGGGACAGCAGTCACTTCAATGTTGAGTTAATTTCACCTCATTTCATTGTTACCTACGTATATCTATGCAATATTTTTTTCAGTCTTTGTACGATAACTAAATTTTTTAACATGGTAACTGTTCTAGCCCCGTGACAATACAAAAAAAGTTCATGGGCTGGGTCACATAGTAAAGATATAAAAAGGTCATATAAAAATAAAATAACTAAAATAAGACTTCCTGCACTAGTGCACTCACACACGTGCATACGGAACACTGGTTGAACACTGCTGCCCTTGCGTGGTGGTGTGGTGAATCGGCTGTGCTGCTAGTGGCGTGGTGAACGGTCTTCAGGCTGACACATGGTACACATCAAGTGGGGTCTCGTAGATTTGACAATACCAATCTACATTATCAAAGATAATGCCAAGGATATGATGACAGCTGTTAGTAAATCTACCTGGCAGTTGGTACCTTGTATGACACATACTCTGCAATTGGTAATTAAGAAAGGAACTCCAGGGTTAGACGTTCTCAGTAAAGCGAGGGTTATTTTACGGTATTACAAGTGAAGTAGTAAAGTTAGAAGCAGTCTGAGCCGATGGTAAAAACAAGTTGGGGTGCCCCAACATGAACTAGTTCAAGATGTAGAGATGCGGTGGAACAGTGAGTACCACATGTTAGAATGACTGCTCTAACGAGAAGCCATTGCTGTTGATCTGGTTTCCAAGGATGTGGAAACACTAAGCAGTATTGAGTTGTCTTTAATTGCAGTCATTGTTTAAATTGTGGAGTCAATTGATCAAGCAACACAGCTGTGTTTAGACAAATACCAGTCACTTTCACTTAAAATTCCACTGAATTATGGGATACAGTCTGTTCTAGAGCGCCACAAATAGAAAAAAGGAACATGGAAGTGGTATCATGTTTGTACGAAGTTTACTCAAAAGTTTAAAGTCAAGGTTTCAGTTGTATACGTCTGACTCACAATCAGTTCTGGCTATGATGATGGACCCTCAATTTAAATAATTACTATTTGAAAACCATGAAAAAAGTATTGCAGAAAAAAAATGGTTTCTGAAATTGAAGGAAGTCTTTGCAGGATTACACCTTCAGAAATTAAATATGACTAGCCACAAGCATCTACAAGCTCAGACTGATATGCTGCGGGTCCTATAGATGGTGTGCTGGGTTCGTGCCCTGACTGAAATGTTGGGTAGTGCACAGAAACTGATGAAAGTGCCCGGCGCCACATTCGGTAGAACCATGTTGATGGTCGTAGGCCAACAGCCTAAAGGGATATCTGGTTCCGCTTTCAACTTGATGAGAGTTTTATAAAGTTAATTAACTGTGTTAATTATAATTAGTTTTTGCTAAAGGACGAAGCTGTAGGCCACTTCGCACGCCGTTAAGACACTGAAACACTGATTTGAATACTGCGTTAGGATGCATTGCCCAATGATACTCAGGAGAGTATAATACACAATGAAAATCCTCGATTCATTTATGACATTTTATTGAGCGCATGAATGCTACATGACCTGAACGCTGTCATATTGCAACAGTAAAATGGACCCAGCACTCATAGCCTACTGGTGGCCAATGCTGTGAAGTAAGGCGTGGGCCTTAAGTAAAAATTATGGAGTTATGTTCAGAAGCACGTTATGCCTTGGGATGTTGCTTCAGGGTGCAGAACGATTCAACCCTTGGCACTACGATGTTAAAAGGTTCCAGTTACTAAGCGTCTATTGCATTGAAATGATTTGAGCTAAGATTGAATGTGCTGAGGGTGGTAAAACACGAAGCTCACCTTCCGTCCTGTTAATGGGCCAAGTGCTCAAGTCGAACTATCATGGCTGTGGCTTCAGCGAAGCTCGCTCAAGCCAGCGCCAAAACGAAAATGAAAAAAATGTGCACTTCAATTCTATGATGATTTAACAAATGATGATTGTAGATAATTATGACTACTCACTAAATACACATTGATGACATATCTGTGAGCTCCCGAGACTCTGAAGTGGCTGAGAATGTGACGTCACGGGCATGTCATCACACTTCAAAGGAGATATTAAATGAAATGAAGCCTCAGTCGACTGATTGTGAACGAATGACTACATTTGCACTCTTATAATTAATACAAACATTAGCCTTTCATGAAATACCCCCACTAATGTAATATCTACACTGTATTTCACTTCTGTGATGTCAGTTGTATTTAACTTTCTGATAACATGATTTACTCATACTCTTACTGGGATTCGTTGATCCCTCTATGAAATATCAGGCAGCCTCTCTGGTAAGTTATGGTGCAACATAAAGTAAAATACACAGTTAAATTATTTACGGCTTAGTGGTAAAAGGGAGCTCCCTGATATTTTACATACATCTTGGTAACTTGATTACCCACTGGAAAACACATCTTGGGGCCACATAGCATTCCTAATATGGCCAACAGGCCCGTTGACGTAGCACAAATCAGAGGGGCGTAATGCATCACTGTGCTATTTGCCTCCGTGTTCCCTCTAATGGCTCTTGCACCAATGGCAGTGGCTTCCTGGGAAACACCACTCGAGACCACCTACCAACAAGAGTTGCCTCTTTTAACAAATTAAAAATAGGGCGGCTTGCTGACCATGACTTGCAGACTGGCAAGAAAAGTGTAAACATGCCGTTCTTGACAGTCTGCACTTCGCGATTGAGACGTAATGTCAATCTGTCTGGTGCCGCTGTTGTGGTAATGCGACTGCAGTGGTACAAACGGGCACACAGGCATAGCATGGACGCCTGGTTCACGTCAAACCCCCCCTCTCTGGTGACCGTTCCCTCTACAGCTCCCCATGTAACATGCTATGCAGTTAGGCGCAACAGGCTGCTGGTGGCCGCAGCTGGTTGTGGGGCCTTAGGTTGTAAGATCTGTGATGATGCTGGTTGTGCTGGAAGTTGATACATGGCTGTGGCCCCGCCGATGGTGATGATGAATTGCAGAGGTACTTGCTCGGCAAAGGAGGTAGATCCCGTCGCATGCAATGCATGCCGGATGATGCAGGTGATGCTGCCGCTTGCAGTGGCATGGGAGGGACTTGTGGTGTTTGTATTGTGACGGTGCTGCCACGCCGTCGCGTGAAGTACAGATATTTATCATGATTCTATAGGGACCAATCCATCCTTGCCCTTTTCAGGTCGACCTCTGTCTCACCCTCTCCTGCATCTTTGAAACCTCCCTCTCAGTCCTTCACCCCTGTCAGAGGCAGAGCAGGATCGCCTGCTGGAGGAGGTTTATGGGCGTATTGCGGCGGATAAGGATGCAGTTAATGAACGGTTGAACGCTTCACGTCAACTGGCTCAGTTTTCGGTTGGGGATTTGGTTTATGTGAAAAACCACCATTTGGCTGACCTGGGTAGTGACATTAAAAGTAAGCTGATTCCGAAATTCTTAGGCCCCTACAAACTTTGTAAATTCTTAAGGGCCGAACACAGTGAAGTTGACCTCCCCATCCAGTGGCAAAGTGTTTCGTAAAGCTAAAGAAGTAGAACATGATTGGGTATTGTATTGTAACATTGCTGCCGGTTTGTTTATTTTGATAGTGCTATGTACTTTGTGACTTTACACCGTTTTTCCTTTGTACCCTTTTCCTTCCCTTATTATTTTTGCTTGTTTTTATTCCCTCTGCTAATCTCTCCTATATTGTTTTGTTTTTAACCTGTCATCCTCCTGAGCGGCTTGGAGAAGATGTTCTTGACTTTGACGCCTGGACTGAAGTTTGGATGTGGCCAGATGATGGAGCTTGATGGACTTCGTGCCCCTGCCTGACCCTATGCTCGAGAAGAGACCCTACTCTTGGCGATGGGGCTGGTCCCCTGGTTGCCCACCGATTCTTCCCTGGGGAAGGTGCTGCAATTTGTGTATTCGTTAAGACTGTTTATCGATTTCACTTCAAGATGATGATTATACCTGTCTGTGATGTAAAACTGTACTATTTGTTTGTTTTGGGGAGACAGTTCCCCTTTTGAGACTTTCACCTATCTACGATTCTTCTACTTCAAGAGGTTTCTTCATCTAGGTCTATGATTGTACTGTTTGTGTTATTTCTGAGTATGGGTCACCAGAGCTTACCTTGGAACTGACAGTGAAGAAAATTTTAAGGCAGGTGGTTGCGACGGTGCTGCCGCACTGTCGCGTGTAGTACAGATATTTATCGTGAACAGCGCCGAGTGATTCTGCTTCTCGTCACTCAGGTCTAATCCCTACTCTTTGCCTCTCTCCACTCACTCTCCTCCCCCCCCAGTGTGTCACGTGGGTGGCATCGAAGGGGGTGCTATGGCCAGCTGGGTGCGAGCTGATCCCCCTCCAGCAACACTCTACCTTGGCGTCTACAAGAAGAACCTCGTCTCCAACCTTGTGATCTGCTAGACGCGTGGACGTCTGACTATGCCATGAAGTTCGACATCACGTTTTAATGTAATACCGCAGCAATGCCTAAAGTTTAAATTCAATTAATTTGAATAATGAGCGATTAGGTTTTGGAACCATGATGGGAAATGCCAGTGAGTTGTGCACTGCTTTAAGAATTGGGCTAGTGTTTGGCACGTGAGTAGTGCATTTATTGTAGCTGGGTACACGATTCCCGTTTTATTTTAGCATGTCAGTTTTTTGGTAGTGTTCTTGCTTGATTTAATATGGTGTTACGTTGTGCATGTGCGTACTTGGGTGCTTTTACGAGTGCGTACCTTAGCTGTTGAATCGCTGCCCCATTCAGCTGGCCCGGCCGTATTGTTTTACTGGTTTATGCGTCCACAGCTTAGCCTGGGTAAGGAATAACACAGGGTTGTTAACATTTTTATTATTCAGACACTTTGATGGCCCGTCTGCCTTTTACCCAGTGCCGTATCAATATTATCAAGCAATTTTTAGCAATCTTTTAAAAGTGTTAATTTTAGAGTTGCACCCTTTGATGGGCCGCATTGGGTCGCGGTGCGCTTGTTACTTGAATTTTAATGTTAGTTTTGGTATTTGTTTATTTTAAATGAATTGGTAGTAGGCTAAAGGAATTACCGTCGCAGTACGTTTTCATCGGTGCTTTAAATGAATTTAGCTGCTACGTGACTTGTGATTTTCCTGAATGATTGTTGCGCCTCTTGGAGGTATTTAATGAATGTTGTACTTTTTATGAAATTTCCCGATGGTGACGTGCATGGCAAGTGGTCAACTGCGTTTACTACAATTTTAATACACTCTGGTTCTACCGGGAATGGCTTTGCCACTTAAATTGTGTGACATGTTTTCTACACATCATTGCTGAAAATAATTTGTTACGTACCATTTAATGGTGCTTGATTTTTTTCATGTTATTGTAGACACAATTCGTGAGAACTTTCAGTATTAAGCTTTTAATGTGTAATCTAGTCCTGCAAGCTAATGTAATAATTAATTTGGTGGCCACTGCCTTTTATTGATTTGTAATTGTTTTAATGTTTATGGTCACCATTCAAATTGTTATTCTATATGAATTAATAAACCCGGATAAAATGAATTTTTGTTATGCTTTTGTAATTTTGTATGTAATTACTGCCTTGTACACACAATTGCGCTGAAGTCAGCGCAGTATCTTCCGGTGTTGTCATTGTAATGCCAGGTGCTGCAGTATTGGGCACTTCCATTACCAGCCTAGGGTTGTCACTGTGCAGGACGATCCTCTTTCTACTACTAGTTCGAACGAGGGTCATGGGACCCGATGGCCTTCCGGCTGGATGTGATGTCGTTGTTGGTTACCCAAACAACCCTTTAATACTGTGTACATTTTTACCCAAGGTTTCGGTTCAGACAGTAAACATGATTTGTTTACTTCTCACGGCTCTGTTTACCTCTGGGTTGTGCAATCTGTCTGTAGTTGCATTGTTCAAAATTACGCCAATGGTGCAAGTGCATACTGGCTTTCTGTTTGCGCATCTTGATTCTACATACGTGCTCACCTGGCCGGAGACACAGATAGATACTGCTGGTCTGGTTCGTTTTGCCATGGACAGCGGCGTGCGCGGTGTGTCACCGCTCGTCTGACACACAGAGGTGGTCGGCAGACATGTGCTGTATCTGCTGTCACTGTTTGTGTGTCACTAGTTGTTGTGACATGTGGAGATATGGGCGGTGCCTTTATAGGCAGCGGTCATGGTGCCAGTGACAGTGCTCTATGCATCGGGATGGGTGGATGTATTGGCAGTGCCTTTGTAGGCAGCGGTCGTGGTGGCAGTAGCGGTGCTTTTTGACTTGCAATTCGTGCCACCCACTCTGGCGCTGGTATACTGTCAATGGTAAATACTGTAAGCGGAGGAGGTGGCAGTCTCTGAGGCAGGGGCCGTGTTGGGATGTCGACCCTTGTCAACAATGTATTTACTACTCCATCTCTGGTGGTATCTGATAATTTCAGTCTCTTTGTTGGTTCACTTGGTTCATGACCGGTTTAATGCCTGTGTTTCCTGCTGTCACGCGTGCTGACATTACGCTGGCTCTGTAGTGTGATGGCGGTCCATGTGAACACGGGCACTTGTGAAGTGGGGTGGTGTGGATTCTACAGTCTCTCTCTTTCATCATCACTATGTTCGTACCACACAATATCACATGAACTGCACCAGTTACACCGATAGCCATTGGTAATTGTGATAAACGCCTCGCGCTCACTTGCTGATAGTTTGTCACACGGACACATGAGTAGGCAGCTGGTATAGCAGGCTGTAACAATTGCACAGCTGTCCTGGGTCGGGGTGTTAACGTCTGGCTGTCTCGGCCACGTGTAGGTGGTGTACGAACCCACTGCTGGGTGTGAACTTGCGTGAATGGTGCCCCTACCACACGCTCGACACCTACAAGCTGCCCAGGCCTCGGGCAAGGCCGAGCACACCCGACGAGGCATGAAGCCAGAATAGCTGATGAGAGGTTTCTCACGCCACCCAGGGCCGGAGGATGTCACGTCTCCCCCGCACCAGCAGCCTACAAGCTACCACTATATAAGTCCGGCTGCAGCCAAGCCCGGGAGTCATTATTTTGCATCTCTAGCACTGCCAGTGCTTGGGATCTTCGGAGAAATTACCAACCTTAGAGTATGCCCTCATGGCTACTTACTACGTACATCGATGACCAGTCAACCTGACGATATATGAACACGAACATTTTCGTTTAACTTCACTTTGTCTCCTCTAGACACCTTTATTTAGCAGTTTAACTTAAACTCTTTAATTTTCATCTAGAACCAGTATTTCCTTTTTAATTTGAACCAGGTCACCTACACCCAAAACAACGCAGTTACCTTCATCTATCCTCGACTTGGTAGGAGGTAGCACAGGTCACATGTTTATTGAGCTCTCAATAAACACATGTTGCTCTCTACCTTTCTGTTTTTATTTCCAGCATATTAATTTGAATCCACAGTTGAAGGTAGATTACACTGTGCACTGTCGATGGAAACCGAGGAGTTTATTAAACCGAACTAAGACATACATATTAGACGGCTACCTGTTTCTTCCCACCTACACATTAGCACTGTCAGTGCTCATGGGGGAGAAACAGTAATGCCACAACCACTAGCAACACCTTCACAGACTTAGGTTGCTTCTCATCATCCACACTGGATAGTGCGAGGTGACTGTAGCCTGCAGTGTTGCCGGGCATCCTAGTGAGCACACACAACCAGTAGAGGCTCGGTGGTCCACATGGCTCCATGTCCCTGATAAGGCCTGCCTATGGCGGGGATCAGTGGGGACTCTTGTCGAGCTCGAGACGGCAAGTCACTATTGGGTTACACTGTTAGTATTTCTGTCTCAGTGTGCTGCGTGAACTATAGAGCTGTTACCCTATTCCTCACAAGAGCAGGAGTGACAGAAAACATGGGGAGCATCACATGGCTCACCTTATTCTCGGGCCGAGGATAGCATCACCCCATCCTACGCAGGATAGATAGGTGGAATGGGACAGTGTTGCCGAACTCACGACGACAAGCAGTCGCGCCTGCTCCGGTTGTTTCTATTAACTTTCCACCGTGTGTCCGCATCCACACCAAGTGTCACCCGATTATCACCGGACTTATGACCGGTACTGAAGTGCGCCTAGGCTGGGACAACCACATCGTCTGATCTAAAGAAGCTCATCTATGGAACATCCGCTCTGGCATCGACATAATTCGTCCCGCCTAAGGAAATATCTTCCTAAAATACAAAACTAGAAGTAAGAGTTATAAGAACTAGTCAACACCCCTCGTCTCATTCCAGCTACCTAAGCCGCTTTTAGTCTAGCGGATAAAATCCTCGACTAACATGTCCAGTTAGTCTAATTGGACACACGTCAAGGCTGGCATAGAACTTATGGGCAATGCATACCAGCTGCGACTTGGAAGGAAGCCACATTCAAGACGGTCGACCACACTACCCCACTTCTACTCGTGTTCACCATCACTGAGCACTGGCGCCCAATCCTGGTAATATTTAACCTGCAATCACCTTCCTGATGGTGTGATCCTATCCCAGATTTCATTTTTGTACACTAAACTCACTAAAAAATTCTCACTTATAACTCAATGCAAGTCAGACCCAACAACTTGTTGAGTGAATTTGTCAACTTAAGCAACTTGCCAACCAAACTAATTACTGCTCATAAATGAATCACTTGTATTCTCAAAAGACCTTTATTTGTATTAACCTCATTAAGTATGTAAATACTGTTATTTTTTTGACTTCGTCAAACTTTGTCTAAATGCCTCACATGTAGTGTTCGCCTCTTTAAGATATAAACGTTTTAACTTTGTGCTATTGTTCACAATTGTCACACCTTGTGTTAATCACTGTTCACCTACAGGCTGTAAATCTTTTTGAAATATGCACACTAATTGTTCACATGGTATAATTTCTTTTTTTGCCTTAAGCACGAAAACCTTTGTAAAACTTTGAACTAGTGTTATTTTGTTGTCACATGTATAACACCAACTGTAACCTAAAGCACAAGTAAATTTTATTCAAGCCAATATTGTAAAGCTGGATATAACTTATATGGGCTTTTAAACTCAAGAAAACAATTTAATGGCTCCATCCTAACTTCAGTGTTTTTGAGTGTGTGCCAGCCAAATTTTGTACCCTGTAGCAGCCTTTCTTTCAATGTGAGTAGGTGTTGCCAACCACATACGTAACGTTTTTAACTGCACGCAATTCCAGTAATTTTTCCACAAGTTGACGCGTGCCACTTATTCCAATTATATACAATGATTACGACTCATCTCACAGCAACCCCTAGTATACTACTTCTACACACGTGAGATTCAAATCCAGCACCAACCTGTACACGGAAGTCGCAGCCTCCCATTTTCCTGGAGGGCAGCCGGACACGTGGATACAAGGGGTTGTGCAAGACAGCGGCGCATCACAACCTCCCCCGCACTGAGAGCCTACAAGCCATCAGCCGCCTCGGGACATGCCCGAGTGCCACCGAGAATACACAAAGGCAGAGATATGACCAGAGGGTGTTACCCCCTCTGGCCGCGCACCTGAGGGACGTCACACGCCCTCCCCCGCGACACGCGCTACCCTGACTATCTAAGTCCATGCGCTGCAGACCTCACGAGTTGCTCTTCATCAGTCTTCGAGCTCGCTCCGCTACTTCTAGTGCTGGGGCCCTCCAACCACTGTTAGATCTTCAGCAGCCCTCCAAGAGGCTGCCATCAACTGCTTAACACTCCTCAGCAGCCACCAGAGGCTGCCTACATTGACGTCGCCGTCAGAGATCTGCAGCACCTGCAACCAGATGCTCCAGCGACGCCAATCGCCAATAGCCACCAGACGCTTTCTGTAGCTACCAGACATAGCACACTTAACTACTTTGTCTCCTACAGACACCCCAATTAGAGTTAGATTTGTAGTAAGCAATTTTAGACAGTTTTATTTCACTTTCCCCAATTAGCATAGGACCAGGCCAACACCTGGCTACCGTAGGTTTATTTCCAGCCACCGGACTTCTTGGTAGGAGAGCATGTATCACCGTGTTTACTAAGATCTTAATAAACACGGCTTTGTTTCTTTTAACTTCGAGTGTCATTCATAGAGTAGTTTGTAACCAACTGCTAGGAGAACCTCGAGTCAAGTACCGCCGACCGGGAACGGGAAATTATTACTACGAACTAGCTACAACTGGAGACTCCCCCTCAGGCGGCTCCAGTTGCAATACACACATATTAGACGGCTAACTATTGTATTCCTACCAAGTATACAGGTACTGGAGGATTAGAATAGAGGAGCCCCGACCACTAGCAACATTTTCCACCCAGGGAGAGACAGTACACCTGAGTTGTATCCCTACTGGAGCACCTGGGTTCTGGCGGGGGTATTTGCTTAGGTGTTTCGGCCTGGCCTTGGTTGGGAACACATACCCAGTAATAGTCTTGGTAGCCCACATGTCTTCAATGCTTCTGGTTCGCCCGCTGAGGGGGGCCTTCTGAGGCACCGGGCTCATGCTACCAAACCACTACTAAGCAACACTATTCTAGGGCTACTCACGTCTATAGGGTGCTCAATTCATAGTTTTCAGCAGCTAAACCGCTCTATGCCATTTAAGGTGAGACATGGTGCAAGGATGGAGGAGCTAAGAGTTGCGTGCCTTGCTGCCAAGCAGTCGGCTGGTTCCATCCCCCTTACAGCTAATCGACGAGCCGAACGAGATTGTGCCGCCTTGCTCAGATCCTTAGAACGACCTATGTCTACCACAAGGGATCCAGCTACTTTCTCATCATCACCTCTTCACACACATCCTGCCTGCCACCTAGTTGTGTATGGATTAATTAATTGGACTGATGTATGTCTTGGCATCTTGAATGCCAACTTTTGGAGCTCAGCAGCTAACAGATGGAACGGTAGTTTTTGCGTTGCGACACCTCAGGGCTTCACTGTAGCCCAGGCAGAGAACAATTGGCTCAACCAACTATACCCAGCTAGTACTTGCACTCATGACGTTAGTAAGCCTGCTGCCACTTGCACCTCCCGCTAGTCGTCGACGGTAACGAGTCACGCCACCAGCCACATGGCAGACCAATCCAAGGGACTTGTCAATCACAATGTCGAGAACTTTGTTACTTCGTGTAAGGCTACTTGCCCAGCTACCATATCCAACCATAAATGCCAGTAAGCATAACCGACCAAAGTGCAACCAAAGCCACACGACCGTGATTCAGCCTTAGCTAACCGGATACGCGTCAAAGTTATCCCTGAATTGCATACATGCACCATTAGAAGAACTTAATTAGATTCTGGAGTGATCTTAGCTATCCCCTTAAGGGTAGGATTGTTTGTAATTGTAATCTTAAACATTTTATTTTTTGCTAGGTTTGGAAACGGTCTGCGAAAATATTTTTCAACCACATAACCAACTTTAAGATCTGGACTTCACTCTGGGATAATTGTATTAAATCCGGGCCTTCAACAATATTTGTACCGCAGTTCCATACCAGAGGCTACAGGATATAGCAGATCCTCACCTTTAAGTTACAGTTGTTTGGTAATGTTGGCCATTTTAACTCAAAATCTCTTTTTGGTTATACCAGGCATACATGTTAAGCATGAGGGGAACACCTTGCTGAGAGGAGAGAGAGAGAGAGAGAGAGAGGAGGAGAGGAGGGAGAGAGAGAGAGAGAGAGAGGAGAGAGAGAGAGAGAGGAGAGGAGAGAGAGGGAGGAGAGAGAGAGAGAGAGAGAGAGGAGAGAGAGAGAGGAGAGAGAGAGAGAGAGGAGGAGAGAGAGAGAGAGAGAGAGGAGAGAGAGAGAGAGAGAGAGAGAGGAGAAGTGTGTGTGTGTGTGTGTGTGTGTGTGTAGAGTGATAGCATTACCAATCCAGATGTCTATAAGAGAAATAATCCAGCTATCTTCAGAGAGGACGCCCGTCCTCCGCACCTGTGGCTTCAGCTAATGTAAGAGGGGGGTGGTTGGTGCGCCATGGGCGACGTTGTTATCCATCCTAGCCTCACCACAGCTGCAGTCCATCCTCAAGAAGAGACGTTAAACCATACACGACACAGAGTGCTCCTGAAGCCCAGGGTTGGCTTCGGGCCAGCTGCTGCCTACAACCCTTTCGCCACCAGCCGCAGAGGGAAAACACCGGCCACAGAGTGTAAATGTTGGCCAGCTTTGGCTGTATTCTGCCATCTCTGCCATCCTCTCTCTCTCCGTGATCTGTCTACTACCCATGCAGCCCACTCCCTTTCACAGCACATTGTATTGCAGGGTGTCATTCTGCCTGGATGCTAACCAACTTTATCTACCATTACCTGACTCGTGCTGCTCTATTGTAGAATGTTACTCTGCCCTGCCGCATATTGACTTTTCATGTACCACTAGGGAACCATGAAACAAATATAATTGAAACATACATTTCAATAATAACCCTTTCAAACCAACCGCGGGAACCTTGAAAGGTCTTAGAAACGAGTGTTTACTCTACTCACCTTAGCAAGGGTAGCGCCGAAATTTAATCCTAATTTTTGGAAGCTCAACACGGAAGCAGCAGAGCCTCTTTACATTAACTTGCTATAAATAGCCACACGCAGGAAAATTATCCATGTGGAAAAAGGATTGTAGTCTATTTGCGATTTATTCACACTTTTTTAATCAAACCTTTGAAAAATCTTCCCTTGTATAATGTGTTTGATTGTTTCCTAAACATGCCATGTATCAAAAGCACTTTATACTTGTCAACTTAAAAGTATCTTATTTTTTTAGTTGAATTTATAGTTATTGATATTTAAAAATATTTTGTTTTCATATGAATAAACACAGTGAGAAAATAGGCGTGTTGGTAATAGCTAGTAGTAGCAAATAGTTCTTACCCAAAATTATATTACACTGAGTGCACACAAATGCGGTGCATTATCCCTTTGTTGTAATTTTCCAGAGATAGTTAAGTTTTGTTTGCATGAAGGTGGAGGAATATCCTGGGTGTAGAAATTGAGCAAGCTTTCGAGAAGTTGGAAGTAACCATGAATGGATATATAAAACTCCCGATTTTCCAGGGTAATGACTGGCTAAGGGTTCATGGATAACCAATATTTACAGTTAAAGCAATGGGGGAAAAAATGAGTTTAATTCACATACTGTACACATAAGGAAGTTACGTAAACAAATAATATAGACATTCTCACATTAATTTGACTTAAATATATTTCAAAACAGAGTTGTTTAGAGACCGCACAAAATGAAAAATTTGCTTTTAAAAGGATGCGATAGATATACTTTTGCGAGACAGCAGCAAAATGAGCGACTGTGCCACCATCTGTTGGCCAGTGCATGGGGCTCACTTCAGAGACCACGCCCCATGAAATGACTTGTTTTTCATGTGTAAAATACAAATGTACACACTAATTTTCTGAGTTTTACATTTTTTGCGAGCTCTATAAATATTTTAATATAAAATATTTCTGTGTGAAGCGATTCTGCTTTCTAATAACCTGGATTCGGCCTGCAATCACCAAGCCTCTCTGGGGCCAGCTTGCCACTTCATATTTTTTGTCCCCCAGTCCCCTCCCACTTCAACAACCAGGCTAGAGCTCCATGGACTTACCACAAAACTCTCGAAGAGCCACTTTGGAAGGACATCCAGAATATTTGGGCCACATCGTGTCCATGGATGGCAATTACCCTCAGGAATGATTTCTCAGGGCCATACAAGAAGGTGAGGAACCCCACATGGAAAAGCAGCTCATATGCCTTTTAGGTCTCTGCAAATGGCTCCGGGATTTCGTCCCGAACATTGCCGAGTTGATGGCACCCCTCCACACCTTGTTGGAGAAAGAAGCATAATGAGAATGGACAATGGAGCACCGCACAGCTTTTGAAGCACTCAAAGCCTGTTTCCAGCACATTGACCACTTGCATCGACCCCAGGGGAAGGGACACCTCATTCCATCTATATTACAAGTATTTCTCACACATTCTGGTTTACCTGGCAACTTATACCAGGAAGAGTCGGATGGCAGAACCCTGGTAATCGTATATGCCAGTACTCTGTTGAATCCAAAGCGCAGAAATATCACATCACACAAGACTGTCTGGCTGTAATCTAGGCAATGAAGACAGATAACCGAGCACTCAAGTGGCTTTGGGAGTCCGAGGATAACAAGGCCAAACTAGGAAATTGAGATCTCCTTCGCTCAGAATTATATTTTAAGGTTCAGCATTGTCCTGGCAAGGAGAATGATCTGCCCAACGCCTTGTCCAGACAACTGAAACCACTCTAGGATGCTAAACCCGATCAGGATATGGACAGCATTCTACCATCCGAACCTCCTAAACTTCAGCCTGAGGAACAGCTACGACTTCTTCAGTTAAAATTGAGCCGCAGCCAGATAGAACGTCAACAGTAATTGGTCCCCGAAGTAAAGGATCTTCTGAAGAAATACCCGCAAAGGTACGAATTACGCGACAAAATCGTGTGATCCTATAACGACCAACCGGAAGCCAAATGGAGAATCTGGATACTCGGACTTGCAAGACAACATCTGCCGGCACTTCCACGAACACCCAGATGCAGGACACCCAGGAACTCAGGAAACTCTTGCAGATATTAGCATAAGACACATCTGGGACAGCATGAGCCAAAATGTGCACAAACACGTCAGCAAATGTCCCAAGTACTGTCAAAATAAGGCCTATCCTACCAGACGGATTATAAACAAGTCCCGAAAGCCTTATTCACCTTGGAACCAGGTCGTGGCATACCTTTATGAGTCCCTACCCTCAAAGCACAAGAGAAAACCTATACCTGCTGGTTGTCACTGATCTTTTCTCTTGGTGGATAGAGGCGTTCCTTCTACTCAGTCAAGAGATGCACCATATCATCTCCAAATTCAACCAGGAAATCTTTCCACATTGGGGATGTCCTCAGAGTGTTCTCACAGACAACGGCACCCAATTCGCTAGTAAACAATAGCATATAGCTTGTCAGGGATGGGGAGATCAAACCTGTATGATGCCGCTCTACCATTCTCAAGCTAATCCGACTGAATGGCATAACCAAGAACTTAAGAAGTGCCAATGTCTAAGCTTGGAGGAAGACCAATGCCATTGGGATCGCCAGTTGCCAAGGATCCTTTTCGCTCTACGTAGGAGAACCAACGAGATGGTAGATTCCTACCCTAGTCAATTGTTGTTAGGGTACACCTGCAACGGCCAGAAGAATGACTGTGGGAAAACACACCTACGGAACTGCCACAACATGACGCAATACGCAAGGCCCCCCAAAGACGCATCAAAAGAGATCGAAAGAGCAAGAGAACATCAGGACTACATCAACCCAAAGTACCCTCCAAAACGCACTGGAGTCCATGCGTTTTTGACATGGGAGAGTCAGTACTACTTCGCAGTCATCCACCGAGTCGAAGGAATGCCCAATTCAGCGCCGAGTTGGCTGGGAAGTGGGAAGGTCCCTACAAAGTGATAGGACGACAAGAGAATGTCTACTGGACGGAAGATTGTCGTGATAGAATAAGGAAAGTCAACCAAGGCCAGATGCGCCCTTACCCAAACTCCGCCCTGAAACCTGCTCAGTACACCCAGGCATAGTTGCACTCCGACACATCAGATGACATAGAGGAAGTCCCCAAACCATCTACATGCAAAGACACAAACGTTGCAACCTGTGAGAGAAGATGAAATAAAGCCACCAGTGATATCCAGTGCCTACTCAGTACCGCTTAGGATAGAATTCCCAAAGCCCACAAGCACCCAGTCTTCAGAACGGACCGTAACGTCCACCCCATTAATGTTTTGTCAGAAGTTCACCAAGCATCCAGGAAGGTGAACTCCAAGCACCACAGAAGTTTCCTGGAGAAGCCCAGCGGACAGAGAATCGAGCCGTCAGTGCCTACTACCAACCGCCGGAACCAGGAGAATTTCGTTAACTAGTACCGTTAGATTGATGGTGCCACCAGAACCATCACCTTGATGGGCTACCTCATCCATCACTGCTCCTTTTGAGCCACCTCAGCAAAGGATTTGCCACGATGGACTCCGTCGCAGCCTCCCACGCAGGGAACTCGCTTTCTCCCAAGAAGGGACCAACCAGAGCTTCTAGAGTCTCTGAGGCCATCTCCCAAGCCCTGAAGCAGCTCAATCCAGCGGCCGTGATCAACGAGGATCATGTGGCTACCCTAGCTGCCCAGTCTAAGCTCAAAGCAGAGGCAACCAACTTTAAGTCCCAGGTTGCCAGGAGAGTGTACAGGACCAACCAGACACTAATACCTCCTGGAATTTCAGTAATAATGCTGTAGTTTATTCTGTGCTTAACCCGGTATACTGCGCTGTCTCCTCTATCCCCAAATTACCTATGGAAGCTGAGAACGTGTCGCCGGTCCCCCAACACGGACATGAGGGAGAGCCTGCCGGAACCGTGAGAGCAGCTCTGATCTTGACCATGCCCGAGGAGGCAGAGAATGCATATCCCAACTCTGAGGTACTTTGCCATGGACGTGGAGAAGATTCTGAGTCACCTGCAGCAGGCCAGTTAGCCCTGGCACTCGTAGACTCCTGTCAAGGGAGAGTCGCAGCCCACATGCGGAGAGCATCGTGATGACAACTGAATGAGCTAGACTGCAGCAGCCCACCTTTCAGTTGCCCTGGACCACCGATGTGGACAACCTGCCGACTATTCCAGACCGGGTGCTGCATGCGCCTATCCAAGGGGCAAGCAGCCTTCACAGTCCACGAAGGACTAATCCAGCAAAAACCACAAAGCAGGAAGGCAACACTGAGTTGGGCGAAACGGTGCAACGAGTCCAACCGCCCCGTGTCTGTCAAGCCCAGGTTCAGCGAGGGCACTACTGAGGGACTCAATGGCAGCCATCTGCAAGGGTTCCAGTAGCCAAACCCACCGTATACACTTCCCAGGAGAGAGGGGCTGCCCCAATAAGGAGAGTCAAAGCCCATTACTGAAGTGAATGCCAGTGTTGTGAAGCAGCCAGTTAGCTAGTTAAAAGCTACATTTTGTTGACTGTACACATCTGTACAAGGTCAACCCAGCTAGGTTACATAATCATAGACATTTTCATACCGCACAGCTTCCTGTCAATAGGATACAAGGCAGATCTGCCTTTTGTAGCTTTGCTACACCCACAGTCCTTTTCGATAACGTAACTCACATCAAGAGGCAGCTTGGAGATAGCTCAGTTAAGTAAGATGTGACCAATGTAGAGAGATTTCCCAGGATAAAGACATCCAGTGTGTAGAAGCATTTAGAGGCAGAGTGAGTGATAGTGTAAATACAGACAAAAAACACAAGTTGATCCAACAGATTGATGTGTTGTATGCAATTTTAGACTTAAATTCCAACACACCTTAGTTTACCTAGAGTTTCACCAGAAACCTGTTAAAAATATTTGCACTGTGTCGAGTCGCCTTTCTATTTTTCTTGATTAACGTAAACATTTCAAGCAAATAACTTTTTATCAGTTTGTTTTGATTGATTAATCATTTTGATATTGTGTAGAATCAGAAGTGCAAAAAATGATGTGGTAATAATATGCTTTGTTAACTGTGTAGAATCAGGTTTTTTGCTAGCAACCAGAGACTTTAAACGAGGTTGCAAGAAGACCAGAAACATGCTGCCGATGTATATTTTCTCAAAGGGTTATATGTTTTTCCTTCTAATTCCATCACTCTATTCTGATGTTGCGCTGTTCGTACTCGCCTTTGTATATCCCCTCCACTTCACTCTATTATGACCCTTGGCTGTGAGATGAGACTGGAAGCACCGAGTTCACTAAAATGCCTGAGTTTGTTTTAGCAAAGACATAAAGAATACCTGCTGTGTGACACTAGGAAACCTTGATATCACTTTCGTATAGATGGCCACAGCAGAGCATTAGGTTAAATACAAGAGTAAAGAGTAGTTTGTGACAATTGTGGCAGGGTAATCTGTAGAATGATTTCTCCCTACACCGTACTATTCCGCGTACCATCACGTTGTTTGCAGTTTGCTGACAAACATTAAAGTAGTCTGTGAATGCACACTGTAATGAAAGAGGCCCACAGCACATCGCTCGGTTTCCCAGAAAATGACAAACAGAATCAAACACACACTGCAATGTAAGGAGCAGACAAATAAAAGAAAACAGAATGCCGCCTGGCAACCGCTGACTGTGCGTGGCCGAAGACGCCAGTTATATTCTCCAGTAGCTCGCCTCAACACTTTGTGTGCTGGGGCTCTCAACTGAACATTTGGCCCTCACGGCAATCTCCAAGAACTACTGAGGCTTCAGCCAAGCATACCAGCAGCTCCAGAGGCCACCACCACCACCAACAAACAGAAACTCTAGAGGCTTCTCTCAACAGCCACCAGGAGATCGAGTGGTTCCTACTACCAACCAGCCGCAGCCCCAGAGGTTTCCATTAATAACTACCACCAGCTCGAAAGGTTTTGCAGCATCTACCACTAGCTCTTCAACAGTAAGCCTGCAGACACCAATACCACACTCGCAGTTGTCGTTCCTCCTGGTTCGACAACCACCATTACTTTTTGGTAGTAGCAACTACACTCACTGCCGTTAAAAGTAGTGGCACCTTTTTTCCTTAAAGTTTCTTGTAGACATCCTGAGTTAGAGTTGCTGCAACGGAGTTGTTTTTATAGCAGTCAAAGTCATTCTATACCACGTTAGATTAGGAGCAGGTCTCCTACACCTGTTTTACCATACGTTACTTCCGACCAGTTCCGTTGGCTACTTTGCATGACATTGCCCAGCCAGCGTGCCTGGTGAAGCTCTTGTCGCCCTGTCCATTCACCTTTGGAAGTTCAGCTTCACTTGCCAGTGTGGCTACACAAATCATTCAAATCAAACCAGATTTTCAGGTTTTATCCAAAACTGTACGAAAATTCATATAATAGTCGCCAATCTACATTTATGTGATGCACTTCATCCGAAAAAAAAAAAAGAAAGAAAAATAATCACAATTTATTTTGCTTGATTAACAATTCTGCAGCACACATTTGAAATGGTCTGAACTACTACATGCAGGTGCCCTAGCATTTTAAGTAGCAACACATTATGGAACCCACATTTAATCTAATTCTCCGTAAAGTAATAAACTATTACTCCTGCAGACACATTTACATACACTCTGGGAATATCCAAGGTCCATATTCTTATTTTTAATAGAAAACACTGCAGAAGAATGCTTCTCTAATATGTAATTTCTTAGTCCACACTTAATTTAAATTGGCAATTGTGGTGATTTCTGTTAAAGGTAAATTGAGGTTAAGAGTGGAAGGACTGTTTTGGGTTCTTTGTCGTTTTGTTTCGACAACAAAGGAGTGATGATGGCAGCGATTGTGATGTATAGCAGTTACTGTAGCGGAGGGAAATTAAATGAGTAATGATGGTTATTTAGAAGGTGTACTTATTTCTGTATTGGTGCAATAATTTTGGCGACGAGGATGGGATCCAGGGATTTGAGTACAGGTAAAAAACGGAAAAATGCAGTACTGAGTAAGGCGGGATTTGGAGCTGGAGTTGTGCACATAATGGCAAAGGTGGTGAAATGGTAGTGGTAGATTATAGGAAATGTTCAAAGCTAGTATCGTAGAATTTGGGAATATTCCGGAATTGAATATTAGTGAGCCAGAGACTTGGCCTCATTATAAAACATGATTTGCATTTTTTTGTGGAAGTAAACCACATCACGTACACAAAACAACTGCGGGTAATGTTTTTAACACCAATAGGAAAATCGGATTTGGGGGTTTCTTCGTTGTGACACAAGAAAAGGAATTGATCAAGTGTAGCTATGAGGAATTAATTAAGGCACTCGACACAAACTTTGACCCAAAGAAGAATGAAATAGCCACATGTTTTGTGTTCATGAATAGGATGCAACAACATACCGAGACCATTTCCGAATTTGTAGTGGCATTGAAGAGACTATCAAGGGGTTGTAATTTTCAAGATTACGAGAAGCAATTACTGATACGGTTGGTTTATGGTGTAAAGTATGAAAGACTCCAGCATCCGAGACGGATTTAACCCTGGAAAAGGTAGATAAATTGGCATTAGCTTTTGAGGCGACTAACAAAAATATTGAGACAATTCTTGCGTCAAATAGTGAGGTTAAATAGGTTACTGGTGGAACTGCAGGGGAGGTTCAAGAATACAAATACATGGGTTTCCAAAAAGAGAAAAGTTCAAACCGGAAAACAGTAGAAGTGCAGTGTTGGTTAAATGTTATCAATGTGGTGCCACTGGTCACAAGGCACCTGTGTATCGACATAAAGCTACAGTCTGCTCGCAGTGTCATAAGGTTGGGCATCTCAAACGAGTGTGTAGAAGTACTACAGAAAATAAGGTAAGCCAGGTTGAAGTTTGTAGTGTGAATAAGAATTCAACGGAACTGAAAAAACTGGGTACGGAGGAGCATTATGAACAGTTATACAATGTAAATATACGAGGCCATTCAACTCAACCTTACAGAATTAAGGTTCAGTTAAATGGAAAACTGCATGAGTTTGAAGTAGACTTAGGAGCAGCTTTAAACACAGTTAATCATAGTGTTTTCAAGAACATTTGGCCAAATGTAAGAGACAGATCTGAGCTAGCATCCTACAATGTAAGACTTGCTGTGTGGGGCGGAAAGAGAGTGCATGTGTATGGACAAGTATTTGTGCAGGTAAATTCAAAGGGAAAAGTTGTCTTAAGGAATTAGTGGTAGCAGACTCTGCTGGATGAAGTTTGTTAGGCAGAAACTAGTTTGGAGACTTAGGAATTTCTGTGTAAGGAATACACGGTATAGATGTAGATGAATCGAGGAATACAATTATTCAAACATACAAGCCATTGTTTAATGAAGAAGGGTTGCAGCCGCTTAAAGTACCACCAGTGCATATCATACTGAAGGATAATGCAGAACCCAAGTTTCAAAAAGCAAGATCGGTGGCCATACCCTTACAAAATAAGGTAAATGAAACTTTAGATACACTTGTAAAAGAGAGGGTTTGGAGCCGACTAATTTTTCCAGTTGGGCCACACTGGTTGTACCAGTTCTAAACAGAGATGGGAGTATTAGGATTTGTGCAGACTACAGTAACACAGTAAATGCATGTGGTATGCCAAATGCATACCCCCTTCCCATAGTAAAGGAACTCTTGGTAACTCTTTCCGGTGGAAAAATTTTCTCTCACCTGGACGTAAAGCAAACCTATTTCCAATTGCCGGTTGAAGATACCACAGCAGAAATATTAACACTCAGCACATCAAGGGTGTTAATGCATGTAAAACGACTGCCTCAAGGTCTTTCTGCTGCCCCAGGATTATTTCAAAACTTTATGGAACAGCTACTGTCTGGCATTCCAGGGATTGCAGTGTTTTTGGACGACATGGTAATTTCAGGATGAACCAAACAGGAACATGATAACCATCTGAAGGAAGTCTTTCATAGAATGCCTGAGGTAGGGATGATTTTGAACAAGGACAAATGCAGAATTGCTGTACCAGAAGTGAAGTTTTTAGGATTCACGGTGAATAAGCATGGTATTCAGCCATACCTTGAGAAGGTGCGTGCAATTCATGAAGCCCCAGCACCCAGGGACAAGACTGAATTGAAAGCTTTTTAGCGCTGTTAAATTTTTTCGTCTTTTCTGAAGGGAAAGGCTCATATTGCAGAACCTTTACACCAGCTGCTTAAGAAGGATGTCAATTGGAAATTCAGAGCAGCGGAGAAGAAGGCTTTTGATACATGTAAGGAATTGTTACAGTCAGATGCAGAATTGGCTCATTATAGTGAAGAAAAGCCTCTCACACTGATGTGTGATGCCAGCACTTTTGGATTGGTTGCAGTTTTAGCAGTCACGCAGAAGGATTCCCTTTGAACTACACATCACTTTTGCATCTAGGACTTTGTCACCAGCAGAACGCAACTACGGACAGTTCGACAACGAAGCCTTGGCTGTGGTTTATGGAGTTCACAAATTCCAAACTTACTTGTTGGGACGAAAATTCACAAAATATACTCAGATCATAAGCCATTCTTAGGAGTTTTCGATCATAGCAAACCAATGCCAGGAATATTATCACCTCTCATGTTGTGGTGGAGACTGTTTCTGTCATCGTACACTTTTATACTCGAGTACAGACCAGGAACCCAGCTAGGAAATGCTGATACACTTAATAGGTTACCTTTAACAGATACCGTGCCAGATCCACCAAACCCAGCCGACATATTTTTTTCTGGAATCCAAAGATGCATCGTATGAGGCGACTGACATCGCTAAGGCAACGGACATGGATAATCAGTTGAGAATAGTCAAGATCGTGAAGGAAAATGGAACAATTGAACTAGATGATTGCACGGTAATCCCTGAATTGGGAAAATCCAAGTCTCTGTTTAATGAATTGTCATTATCAAGAGGTTGCATTTTGTGGTCTAATCAAGTAGTCATGCCGAAGGAGTTAAGGAACTACATTCTGCAGGAATTACAACTTTATCACTCTGGAGTGGTGGCATTGAAAGAGCTGGCGAGATGTTACGTTTGGTGGCCAGGGTTGGATTCTGATATTGAACAATGTGTGGGCTCATGATGTCTATTGTGCCAGCAGTCACGACATAATAGGCCATGTGTAAGGAATCCCTTCCGGTGTAGGCCAGAAGGTAGGTGGCAATGTTTACACATTGACTTTTTGGGACCACTTAAAGGGCAAAATTTTTTCATTGTAATGAATGCATACTCAAAATGGTTGGAAATCATCCCCACACATTTCATGACCACTCCAGTTGTCGCAAAACTTTTGAGAAATCTTTTTGCAACCCACGGATTGCCTAAGATCATTGTGTCTGACAATGCCACAAATTTTACGTCGCAGGAATTTCAAGATTTTCTGCGCCGAAATGGTATCCAGCACGTCCTAACACCGCCATACCATCCATCCAGCAATGGTATGGCAGAACTTAGTGTACAAATGACGAAGAATGCTTTGAGAAGCATGGGGGTCAGGACATTGAAGCAGAATTGCCCAGGTATTTGTTAATGCACACGAATATGCCAAAGGTAGCCACAGGGAAATCACCTGCGGAAATTATGTTTAACAGAAGATTGAGGACAGTTTTAGATAATATGCATCCAGGACGACAGATCTGTAAGCCCACTCAAGTGGAGACGTTTAAAGTGTTCCAGCCGGCTGAACTGGTGTGAGACCGATAGCATTCTAGTGACATATGGAAACCAGCAGTTATTTTAAACCAAGAAGGGAAAATGTGCTACAAAATTTGGTTAGCAAACAGCTGCATTTCGATGCGACATGTCGATCAGCTGAGGGGAAGGTGCCAGGACAAGCAGAACCCTCCAGAAGGGGGTGAAAAACAAGGAATAGTGCAATCGTCCATGGTCAAGGATTCTGGTGTTAAGACAAGGGCAGAAGAATCCCAAGAGATTCAAAATGGAAGGAAGAGTGCCCAGGTGGATACAGGTGATGATGAAAGGGGACCATTTTATGGAGGAGGAGCCTTCGCTCAGTAGTTTGAAACCATCAGACACCCCTAACATTCATAGTAGCAAGGAGCAGCGAAAAAGAAGTTCATCAGACAATGCAGCCTGGAGCGGAGGGCTCCAAGGTTCCAGAGTTACGACGTTCTCAACGTGCAAGAACAGATGGCAACAGCAACTACAGAGACTTTGTGTAATTAACTCAGTTTTGTAAGGGTACATGTATTGTTTGTTTTAGGATTGTATGCAGCAACTGAATAGCGGACAGTTAGTGATGAGAAACATTGGTATAATTATGACATCAATATTTTTTAAACAATTTTGGTTGTCTCCAGTTGGTGGGGAGGAATGTGGTGTTTCTGTTGAAGGTAAACTGAGATGAAGAGTGGCAGGAATGTTTAGTGTTCTTTGTTGTTTTGTTTAGGTTTTCTCAGGCCTATTCCTATTTCTATTCCTAGTAATTTGTTTCCGAATTCCCCAAGTAATCTTTCTCAATGGTTGTACAATATGCACCCTTTCTTTTCATATTACGGTAGTTCAGTGTTCGGTTAATGAATGTTAGATATCAATTGAAGTGTCGTGTTATTGAAGAGACTATTCCCATTTATGTATTGTAAAACACATTTCTAATTTTCATCAGTCGTTTCTACTTCCGGAAATTTTTTAATGTACCCGTGTCATTGCTGAGACACAGTCGGACAGACTTTAAATATAAGAGGCATCTTGTGTAAATTTATAAGAGTGGATATATTCAATTGCTAATTGAGTTCCTTTGCTCCCATTTCATGCATAATTAATTTAAGTGAAGTGATTTATTTTACTGCATATTAGGGTGGTGATAGTTTTTTCGTTATTTGTATCATCACAGTAAAGTAAATCTTATATCACGAAAAAGACAAGTATTGTATACCTACATATAGCCCTACATTAGAGAGTACTAAAACCTTGCCATGTTCCTTGTTCGCATTTTTAATGTTCACAAACAATTTCAAAATCATAATCTATTATTTTTGGAACTGTAAAGTTAATTCCTTCCTTTCAAGGAAATGTATAAAATGGTGAAGCATAAGCAATATCAACAGTGTTATAGTTAGGGATACCTGTTTTTCGCAAAAAGATTTACGGTCAAGTTGTGTTCCAAAGTACTTCAGTTCAGAATCACTTTCGTGATTGGAACATTCTAATTGTTTCGCATCTTGTCTATCTGCCGGAAAATCCTGTATGGCCAGTATCGGAGAAAATTAATTTTATTTGGCTTGCTCATATGAGAGACTTTCTTCACACAAAAAGACAAGCAGCCAATAATAAAATGAAGACTGTGTGTGTGCACATTGGATATTGAAGTCCAGCCTCTGCTTAAATCTTTTAGCGAAAAACAGGTAGCCCTACTTATAGTTTATTTTCCGAGCTATTTCAACGAAAATGTGAGAAGTGTATTCTTTATGCCTACTATAATAATTGCACACTATTTCTCCCAGAGAATTAACAAAACATTAGTGAAAATGGTGGTTTTCTTACTTAACATGCAAATCAGCATCATAAAGACGACGGAGTAGAAGTAACATAACTCTAGGCAGGATTAACATTCAATGGCATTAAAACCACTACTGCAAGCCAGACTTGAAATACGTATTATTCGACTGTATCAACCACCAAAGCCCTTAAATGTTTTGCAATACCGTAGCCCTTAATGAGTTTAAATACCTGCAGAACTTTAAAATAAATTGATCTTTAACTCACTAAACTCGAATCAGTGGGAAACCACTGATTCACAGTGAAATTCAACTACTCGAGTGAGTTCAATCCCGGCCACTTCAATCCCGGCCACCTCCTAAAGGTTTTTTTTAAATCAGAATTATGGGAAATTGTACAATATAAATATTAAACTATCGTAAATATGTTTGTTTTACGTATTTATTTGGCTAAATTCAATAAAAACAATATTTTATTTACCACTGCAGTCGGCCATCACTTATTCAATCAGTGAAATTTTCACCTCGCTAATTAAATCTTTGAAATTTTTTTCACTCAATCAGTGGTTTTTCACTGATTCTAAGTGGAGCCATTTTCACTGATTCGACACCCTTAACACTTCACCCATAGGCCGTTACCTTCTCACCTGTGCTACGAAGGCTGGTTGAAAAACAAGAGGAAAATGTACATCATATAATTTTAAGCAAAACCATGAAGATTTAAATTGTATGCTCATACTTTTTGTTTTTGGTTTAATTGGTACCGTTACAATTTTTAAAATGAATAGTAGATGCACTCTCTTCACCACATTATATGCAGTTTAAACGTTCAAAGAGAGCGCTGTGATGATAACGTGAAAACAAAATGAAAGACGTAATAATGGAATGAAAGGCTGAATGCTCATGTTACCTCTTAAAATGGTGTTTTGAAGGACGAAACACATTTTAGAAAGTATTTTGTATTGGTTTTATTAGTTTATTAGTAAATATTTCACTTCATACACATTTAGTACCCAATTCTAAACGTTGTTAGACTGCCATTTCTACATGCCAGAGAAAATTAACCACTGACAAACAGTGAAAAAAAATGACTGATGAATCAGTGGAAAATGTCACTGAGTCAATAAGTGAGGGAAATTTGGCATTTTTTCACTGATTCATAAGTGAAATTCTTACTGATTCAGATTTGGAGTAACGTTTATGTGAGCATTTAAAAGCATTGCAAAACTACAAGATTACAATTAAGATTGTATCAACAGAACAATTAATTCAACATAAAAAGTACTTAATGGAAGTTTTTCAAACAAACTAACAACCTTATCGGAAATATTACTTGCCAATTCAAAAGTGATACGTTACTGAGATTCTCAACATAGGTCATAAGAAAATATAAACCATAATTCAGCCAAATATTAAAACATGTTTTGTGTTGTTCAAACACTTAATTTGGTTACTATTTGGAGAAAATTCCACGAGATAAACAACAAATAATCAATACTACGAAACTGCCTCTTGTCCTATTCTTTTCTGTTTTCATCCAATAAAATTTCTTTGATCAAAATCTTCCATGTTTTGTTCTTTTGTATACCTATAATATATCTCTGAAATACCTTGTACTTTTAACCAGCTTCAAGTTTGGCACTGCATCTTCCTTCTATTTGTAAGTTTTTGCTGGAGAATAATACATTCCTTTCTCTTTTATACTCCTGTAAAAGCATTCTTCTCAACATTCATGTTGCAAGAGAGGTAAAATGTGCAATCAAGTGATTAGTTAAATAAAAATATGTAGTAATCGTGAAAGAATAGTAAGTATATTTTACATATTCTCTTACTATTTTTCTCATGAACTATCACTCTTCAACAGAGATACACCCACTTTCATATTTTTTGTTCTGATTACTGATATTATTACACAAAAAGAGACATATTCCACAAGTAGAATCCTGCAAAGATTGGCATATACACTGTTACTCAAAACGCACAATAATAATACAGTAAAATTAATTGGTACTATTTATATACTAAAACACTGAAGTTTTAAAAACGTATCCCATGTGCTGTCAGACATTTGTTACATCATGTGTGGGGGGAGAGAGGGAGAGAGTGAGGGAAATGGGGAGGGGGGGAGGGAGGGAGGGAGGGAGAGGGAGGGAGGGGAGGGAATGGGGAGGGAGGGGGAGGGAGGGAGGGAGTGGGGAGGGAGGAGGGAGGAGAGGAGAGAGAGAGAGAGGAGGAGAGAGAGAGAGAGGAGAGAGAGAGAGAGAGAGAGAGAGAAATAGTGAACATGTGCAGCCTAGCTCCCTATCTGCTTGCCACCCTCACTGCCAAGTGACGTCAGAGACCCAGCAGGAGAGTTGGGGAAGATGTGCACGCCTTTACCTTCTCTTTCTTAGTACAATGACTTCTGACCACGTTTTGCTTGGTAGGAGATAGTAAGCACTACCTTGTTTATTACTATGTAATAAACATGTATTGTTCCTACCCGTGTGTTTTTATTCAAGAGGTGTATTTCCAACTCACACCAAACGTCGACAAGCAGCCAACCTGCCTAGCGCAGAACCCAGCATTCCAGCACTCGCCACCAGGGCTTGGGGCCAGCACTAGTGGTACCCAACCACCCCAGCAGTTGGAAAAACAGGTTACAATTCAGGTGGGCAAGGTAAGGAAGCCTGACCAATTAAGTAAGGTGTACTCGTAGTTCCAGACTTTGTGCCAAGTCAGATGCCTACTCGACCTACTCCGCATAATCCAAGGCTCTGGTATTCCAACAGTAACCTGTAATCTTGATCTAGCACACCTGACCTAGCGCAACCAAAACCACATGGACCATGTCTCAGTTAGGCTTCAGAAAGCGACATGCATTAAATGAATTTCTGACACCAACATAGGGCCTAGCAATGATTACTGTTAACCAGTAACACAGAACCAGGTCAGAACGAAACATAGTAGCTGAGAACCAACCGGGATATGTGAACCAGACTTTGGGAAGTCTTAAAACACCCAGTGGCACCCAATCCAGTAAAATGTTGGATGCAGACAGTCAGACCAAAATGTAGATACCAACATGGCGGACATAGCCCCAGAGGTAGAGGAGCCCGAAGAGCCTCGACCTTTGGTGACCAAAGGCCGACTTCAACTCCCAAAATCGAGCCAAGGCCTACTAAGAGGCTCGAGGCAAGAACCCCAGATACTGATAGGGAGCAAAGCTATTCCCAGCCTACAAGAATAGACTTTCGGAAGCATTGAGAAGAAGTCTCCGTTAGATCCCTACCCTGGATGCCGACCAGCTACGCCCACAATATCACAACAAAACGTGACCGGGCCACCCCTGGCTTGAGCAAAGTTTCCTGGCGCAGCCCCTAGGATAGAGAAACCAGCCAGAAGCTTCACAGATCAAGTAGGATCTCAGAGTGAACCGAAACACCCCAGGCGAAGGAGGTGGAAGCACCACCTGCAACTTCCCCCAGCCTGCTGCTATTCCATAGCCAAGAATTGAGGCAGAAGGAATGATGACTAAGTCGATCATGGATCCAGAGATAGCACTTCCAACGGTAAGTGGAGCGCCGAGCAACAGAGACACAGATGTACCCCTAAAGTCTTCTGTACCCAAGGATATTTCAAATGTCAATGATGGTAAAGGGACTGCTTTGTTCCCCCCTCAGACATTCACCAAGTTGGTAGGAATGGTGAGCAGCAGTGAAACTGATGATCACCACAAACATTCTGAAGGTACAGAAGTACAACCCACTCGTATCACAGAGGAGGAGGGACCCAAGAGAGCCCTCGCCCAAGAGATCACCAGTACAATTAGGATGGTAAGCAGCAGCGATGCTGACATCCTACTCCAGATTCCCAGATGAGCAGAAGAACCCACTGGTATCACAGAGGATGAGGGGCTCAAGAGAGCCCCTGCTCAGAAGATCACAGACACCATAGGAATGGTAAGCAGCAGCGATGCCGACGTCCTACTTCTACCTTCTGAACAAGCTGAAGACACTACGATAGCAGCCGAGGTCGAAGGCCCTCTGGCCACCAATCCGGACACTGAGAACGTCAATGTCCAGAAACTCCCTACCCATTGGGTAGGAACCCACGCAGTCGAGTTGGAGGGCTCTGCATTACCACTCCCTCGCACTGCCTCATCAACCCACCATTCCCTAGTGCAGTTAAGTTCTCCCCAAGGACTGCAGCTGGAAACAAAACCTCAGCACCATGTGCTGACCCCAGGAGAGTGATGCCCCCTCATAAGACCGGCGAAGAACAAGACTGTCAACAAGGGAGTAAAGTGCTCCATAGTAAGAGGCTTATATTAGGTAGCCGTTATCAAGCTACCGCCCCAGTGACTTTAAGGACTTGTTATAGCCATAATTAACAAAGCCTTAACCTAGTGATAACCATCAGTTGATAGACAGTAAGAGTAATGCAGAACATTACCGCTTCCCCACACTAAAAGTGCTATCAATATTAGGTTACCAAAGTGTTCAGAATAAATATAGACTTGTAGCGAGTAGCAGTAACAAAGCTCTCAAAAAAATAAACAGTATCACGTAATGTACAGGAGCTAGTAGATAGCCCTTATAAAAACAGTCAAATAGGCAACATTCAATAAGTTGCAAGTAAGTCAAAATGTGTGAGAAATACGTGTAATATAGACATTCAGTGCACTTGCGAAGTGAAAACAAGACAGATATAAATTGAGAATTAGCAGTCACTTGGCTATTCTGAGGAGCCAGTAAAACACATATAAAGTGTCACCACATATGTTACCAAGTTATAAGTGGCCAACAGCCCACTTAATTTGAACTGTATCACATATAGATGCTCACCACAGTGACAGTGATTACATGAAGAAAAGACTTCACCAGTGTACATATTTATTAATATTATGTAGAAAATGGACTCCCTAAACGGAGAGATAGCTTATCTTTTTATTATTACTACTTGATAAATAGGTACACAGTTAAATATAACTATGAGTTTTTAAAAGGGTACTATGTGAAGATATACTATACTATCAGGATTACAATAAAGACTCGCTATAAGCGCCCAAGAAAATTTCTTAAATTTTAATCCATATATACTTCATGTAGTGCTATGTCTATGAAATAATTGTAGTTTTCATGTTTAATGTTTTGCATATGTTGAGTGTTTTGTACCAAAGAGAGTCGAACTAGAGACCAAGCCGAAGTGCTTCCAATAACTCTCATAAGTTACCAAAGTACTACATCATTAATCCAGAGTTCTTTGAGTTTGTTTGAGTGCTCATGTTTAGAATGTAATGGTGACTACCGTAAGCATAATGTTTTTCATATTAAATTCTTTCATTAAAGTGTTCTCGTATTGCTTCAGTGGCTAACCATTCCCAGGTGATGGAAGGCCTGGGGTTGGCAAACCTTCCATTATGTCACACATAACTGTTGGGCTTGCAGTGAGACCCACAGGTTGCTCAAAAAAGATTGCAAGGTTTCCTCCAACCTAATACACCACCGCAAGCAAAGTGATAGTTCACGTTCCTCCCTGCCTTCCACGAGTAAGGCATTGTATATATATTTTATTCCTAATTGTTTTACACATGTCGTTACTTTATGAAAATTTCTTTCCACAGGTTAGTGTTGTACATAATCTTATATTAGCTAACTATAGCATTTATGCAGAGCTTGTAAACTTCACGTATAATAATGGAGGTTGAGGGACACCCGGTACACAGCATCACCCTTGAGTAATCCCAAACCACAAAGAGGCAAACGCATTAGCAGCACTCCAACCACCGGCCGGCGGAGGGGAAGAGAGAGAACCAGCATGTCAGAAAGAGACAGAACTAGTGCTGCTGACCCTCCTGGCAAGGCGTTTTTCCGACGAGCCCCAGCACACAGAGTGAGTGCAACTACAGATGTCAATCGACCCACAGTAAAGGAGTCCGCCTACCTACCCGAAAATTATTTTTTGAGGCTCCTCATGCTTAGACCTTCCAGAGAGGGGGGATTAGTTCTGCTGTCACCTACTCCACCTTTATTGATAACAGATGAGCCTCCATCACACCAGCGGGATTGACACGTGCCGCTTATACAAGTTATACCAAACGACGACTCATTCTAACGTGTTAGTACTAAATCAGGAACCACAACCATAGATGGCTACAGGATTGTTTCCTGTGGAGGGACAGCTACAGACACGTAGTATTTCCTGACTGTTCCAGACCCAACTTTCTCACACTACTCACGCAGTACTACGTAACCCGAGGAAGGATCAAACCCAACATGTTATTCACAAGTGCATACAGGAGCGCTCCCAGCCTAGTGGGTGGTTCTAGGACGTGAAATAAACAAGGTTTACAAGTGGCCGCAGTAATACGTCAGCCTCCCCGACGCACCTGGCAGACAGTGTGTCGCCAAACCAGCGAAGCTTTTCGAAGAGGACCGAGTGCCTGAGGCCATAGAGCTGAGCTCAGAGAGTAGATTCTCCCACCCTGCTCGCTCCAGGCAGATATCACACCTCCCACTCCAGTCCAGGCATGGGCCGGCTGAGCGCACTATATAAGGCTGTGTGTGGCCGAAGATACCAGTTATCTTCTCCAGTAGTTCGCCTCAACACTTTGTGTGCTGGGGCTCTCTACTGAACATTAGGTCCTCACGGCACTCTCCAAGAACTCCACAGGCTTCAGCCAAGCATACCAGCAGCTCCAGAGGCTGTCACCACCGACAACCAGAAGCTCCAAAGGCTTCTCTCAACAACCACCAGGAGTTCCAGTGGTTCCTACCACCAGCCTGCAGCAGCTCGAGAAACTGCTGTCAACGGCTATCACCAACTCCAAAAGGTCTGCAGCATCTACCACCAGTTAAATAGAAAGCCTGCAGACACCAACACCAAACACTCTGTTGTCATTCCTCCTGGTTCGACAACCGCGAATACTTTCTGGTAGTAGCAACTACACCCACTGCCATTAAAAGTAGTGGCACCATTTTCTTTCAAGTCTCTTAGAGTCATCCCGAGTTACAGTAGCTGCGACTGAGTTATTTTTATAACCGTCAAAGTCATTCTCTACCAAGTTATCTTAGGAGCAGATCTCCTAAACTTGTTTTACCACAGATTACTTCCGACCACGTTTTGCTTGGTAGGAGATAGTACGCACCACCTTGTTTATTACTATGCGATACATACAAATTGTTCCTAACCGTGTCTTTATTCAAGAGGTGTATTTCCTACTCACATCAAACATCAACAAAAAGCCAACCTGCCTTGCGCAGAACCCAGCTTGCAGCAGTCAACACTGGCAGTAAGACACCAGGGCTTAGGGCCAGCACCAGTGGCACCTAACCACCCCTGCAGTTGGAGAAACAGGTTATGAATAAGGTGGGCAAGGTTAAAGAAGCCTGACAGAGCAAGTAAGGTGTGCTTGCAGTCCCAGACTTTGTGCCGAGCTGGATGCCAACTTGACCTATTCATCATAATCCAATTCTCTGGTATTCCTACAGTAACCTGTAACCTTGAACCTACGTGCCTAAAATAGCGCATCCAAAACCACATGGCCATATCACAGTTTAGGCTTCAGAAAGTGACACACATCAAGGTTTTAGATCTCTGATTGATGCCGCCAACCCTTCCAAATAATTGTACTTACAATTATACATCCCTTGGGCTTGTGTCACATCTTATCGGCTCTGTTATTGTTTGAGTATGTAGGAAGTTATAACCTAGTTTTATTTATTTCAGACTTCATAGCATAATCCCAGTTCCCTCTTCTTGGGAAAAATTGTCGTAAATCAGGTATTATATAAGTATATTATGCGTGGCAAAAAATAAGGCAAGCATGCTTTGAGTAAGCAAATGAAATACACAAAAATGCTGTGGAAATAGCCTGAACCAGCATTCACTGCATCTGGCTCCCACATCTCCCACACCCTAAGCACCTTAATATGGAACTGAGTATAAGTTGCCACCACCTACATGCACACTGTCTTGCAATACATAGAGCCCAGTATAACGAAGTGAAACACCCCTACACATGGCCACCCTTGAGCTGCACATATGTCTACGTACATCTGGCAGTAAAGGAGAGGGATAAGTGCTGGTCGCCACCTACCTCAACTCCTCCTGCCCTCTTGCTTAAGGGCTCATTCTATTTAAGCTCAGTTTGCCCCCAAAATTGACAGCTTTCTACAGGCAGCCACCTGCAACAGTAAATGCTATCCAGTACACATATGTAACTGAGCAGACACCCAGCACTAGCAGCTCTAGATATCTTTTTATAAGACTCCCATGGCAATCAATTGTCTATCATGTTATTTGTCATTTATACACTTACAATAGTCTCACTGTCTCACTACGGTTGTGCACCATTCAACCCTACTTTGTCTACAAAACTTACATGGTTCTTCACTCAAACTGGAGCCTTCCTACAAAATGAATTCCAGCTATACCCATCGCCATCACACTTGGAAAATTAGTCTCTACCCCTTGATGCTACTCTTGCAGATACCATACCACTTGACTTTACTTTCTGCTAGTTATTGTCTTCCTCTTCTACTATAAACCTAATAATCATTCACTTATACAACCTAGTCCACTTTGCACCTTTAAAGTGTATCAAACACACACAACAAAGGGAATAATAATATGGGTACACTATATATACCAGCTACAGAGAATGAGAGTGATGTAAACCGTCAGCCAACCTCCACCACATCTCATCCATACCATACCAGTCCAAGACCTTGGAGGGAGTCTTTACATAGTTATCCCACTGCCATAGATGTACACCTACAAATAAACCGCCTATAAGTAACTTCAGGAGTCCACCTACCACAATCAAACCAACTGTATGCAAAATAACCACTTTCAGAACCCATTCACCAAATACATAAAAGCAGACTACTACAAGAATCCAGTTGCTAGGTCATATACCTAAAAAGGGTGCCACTTTAAACCATTTCTGGAGGCTCCTCTCCCAACTTCACCTTAAAAAAATGGCGATAGTAAGCCTACATGCCTTGCCAAAAATTAAATGTGCCAGTGTGACCAGGATTATAAAAATAAAACACTTTTTAAATCATCTTTCACAGCACATTTTTGCAGGCCTCTTACTAGGGACAAAAAAGGGATTGCATCAAAGTTATACTGTTTTGATGAAGTCATCAATTAAGTATGCTAGAATAATATAGGTAATTAAGCTCAAGCTGTTTGAAATAGCAAAGCTGGGTAAATTGGGACCACAGTAGAATGGGCTGTATCCAAAATATTCTTTGTCATTGCCAACCATAATTTAAAGAAACACAACTTTCACTAGATGAACTTTGCAATTTGTGTGAAAATTAAACTATTTTGTCGCACCTGAATTTGTTGCGTTGAAACTTGTGACATGGCTCCAATAGTACTAACACAACACTAAAACTAGAACTGCTAGCATGGTTCTCCCTGCCACGCCTTTTAATTTTAAACATACACTGGTTATATCACCAAGAAATTATAAGAGTGCTAGTTGACTTCTACTGAAATACCAAAATTTTTTCCTCACAAGATTAAGGACATTTATAACAAAAGCAACACCACAGAGTAGTTGTTTTACACAGGCAGAAGTCAAGTCTGTCCAGCAGGAAATGCCAATACATTAATAGTTAATTGCAGATTATGCAGCAAATATATATACTGGCATTTGTATATTGTATGCACCCTCATCCTTTGCTGCATTCCAATATAGTGACCAGTTAACCAAAATTCAGTTTGGAAAATTAGTGGCTATGATTGCTGATGAGGTCATGCCAAGCTTATGCAATGAGAAGACCCTACCAAAGATGATTCCACATATATCCATGGCACTTATATCTTATTTCAGCACTATCTTGGCAAAAACACAGTTCAAAGGCAACCATAAACAGTTCCAATCACTTGTGATAAAAAACCATGGTCTTTCTGCTCATTACCGAGTAATATAATACTAATATATTCCTCATGGCGTGTCCCTCAATACACCAAAAGAAATGTGAAGTAAGAAATATGAGACGAAGACTGACCAGTCTGGTTGGGCATCTGCTGGCTCTTGTCGTCACTCTTCTCCTCTGGGTGAAAGACAACGGTCCAGCGGTCCAGCCGAATCTCCTCTGCATCAATGACATCCCGTAACAAGTTCATCGGGTCCTCCCCGCCAGTGTAACCAGGCCCCCAGCGCAGAACCCGGGCCAAGTCATTACCTGTGCCCAGTGGAACGATGGCACAGGCGGGGCTCGAACACTCCGAGTCCTGCCCCACATTGTCAAGGCACTGCAGCACCCAGCCGATGGTTCCGTCTCCCCCGCACACCAGGATCTTGTAGTTGCGAATGTGACGGAACACGTACAGCCTGTCCCACACACAAACACCCATCTACTGTTGAATGTTCTATGCAACACTACTATTTACATACTATGTAGGGTGTGGACATATGAGATTGAAATACTGTACAAATGGGCTCCATACTTCTGACATACAGTGCATAGATGCTTTTGTAGCTCCATATGAAAAAAAATTAATAGATTACATAAAATTGGTGCTCATCATAGTGCTGAATAAAAAAATACCAGCACATTATGGGTTACTTAAAAAGTAGATGAAAGATACCCCATAGTAGCCCAAATATGAAAATAATGTTCAATTATTCTTTCACCTTGATGGGTGATGCATATTTGGTATAATTTTTGTTCTGGCTCCACCTCATCATGTGCACGTCATGCAGCCCAAACAGAGCATCAAACCCAGATACCAACAGCTCACAGAGCCAACAGGCATTCTACTAGAGACGTGGATACCTAAGGTAGCGATTGTTGGCACACCAGATATCCTGTATACCAAATACACATGCAATTTAATTGACCTATATAATGAACCCAAGCAAAACCAGGCATGTAATTTGCCCCTAACCAGGCGTCAGATACTCCCCGCTATACATCAGTGCCAAATGCAGCAATGAAAAGAAGTTTCCCCTAAGCGAGCGTCAGATAATCACCTGCAGCACACACATGCCAAGTAAAGCAACGCAAGCATGTTGCCCCTAACCGAGAGTCGTGTGCCGCTCGCACAGCAAGGAAAACTACCCCAGGTTTTTGCTATACCCGAGAGAGTGCAGCAGGGCCTCGCTACCCACAAAGAGAGGAAGATAGCAACAGAAGCCACCCAAAGGTAGAAGAGACCAGAGACACATGTCTGCCACAAATGCATGAGGCAGCGCACCCCGGCAAATGTGGTTGTTCCTGGTCAGCTCGTCCCAGCACTTTCCTGTGCTGAGGCTCTCTGCTAGCCACAACCGAAAAAAACTGTTCCTTGGCAGCTTGCCCCAGCACCTTTCAGTGCTGGAACTCTCTGTTATCTCCTCCTCCCTGAGAAGCCACCACCATGAGAGTTGTTCAGCGGCAATTCACCCCAGCACCTTCCAGTGCTGGGGTGAACTACAAACCCCTCCTCCCTGAGGAGTCACTGTTGAAAGAAGTCAATTTGCCACAGCTCGCTTCAGCACAATGTTTGCAGAAGCTGCCTGCCTACCATTCTCCTCATGAGAAACCACCAGCAACCAGATGTCTTCTAGATACCAGCTACCAGATATCCCTAAAGAGTCTACGTCACCCTTAACCACACTTACTACTCCAGTAGTGACACACGAGTCCCTTCAGGGCTAACATTGTCGTCAGTTAGGGTCCGTTGTTTTCATAGCTACCTAGTTGATTGCTCTTGTTATTTCTGACAGGCCCCCTTCACCTGTCTTTAACTTTAACTTATGCAGGTTATGAAGCAACCAAGGTAAAGTGCAGGAGATAGTATGGGTCACCATGTTTATTCTGGATGGAATAAAACACGTGTTCTGGACTAACCTTGGAGTACTCATTCTAGAATGAAACTGTACCCCTTTAAATTCTGGCAAGCGCCATCCCTCAAGGGAGAGGCAGGTGACTTCGGCTTTGAACTGATTTGCAACTCTAGTGTAGGACTGCGGGCAGTCTCCTAAACAAGGATAGCACGTACATCGCCAAACACCACACATTCATAGGCCATCCATACTGTAGACGGTACTGAAGAGTACCTGGTGCGCAGTAAAGTAGAGTCCTCTACTAGCAAGACTACATGACAAAGTGGTTAGGCCACCTGAGTCAGTTAACCCACTTCATCCACCTCGTCCACCTGCTGGTTGGAATGACAGACCTGTCAAGGAGTGACCTAATTGCCTGTGATTACATTCTAGCTAGGGAAACCATTGCCTGCCCCTGCTTTGCGGAAGTGGGTCAGAACCTTCCATTAATGCCGTTCACCCATAGAAGAAGTATAAAGTGGAGAGACCAAAGGACAGCTACTACCACTAAGGCTGACCAGTTACTAAGTAATCAAACCCTGACAGCCTTTAGCTGTTTAACCCCCGAGAGCGAGCTCCAGCCACCCGTCAACTGCTGATGCCTCACCTAAGAGTTTACCAACTAACATCTTCGCGTCACCCCGCAAGACCATTGGAATACCACATTCAGTTGTCATCAGCCTACAACTAAGTCTGCCAGTGACCTTGGAAGTAACACAGACAACAAAGACACCAGCTTTCAGCCAGCGGCATCTCACCGCCAACCGAGACACTCAGCTGCAGATACACCAGAGGAATAGCATGAAGTCAACCCTACTGCCTGCAGTCCTAAGAAGGGGCGCAACCCTGTGTCAACAGCTTCCAGCCACCAGTCGACCCTGGGTAAGGTCCGAACAAGGTAAGCCAGCACCAGCAACTACCCCAGCCACCCAGGGGGTGTAACACCTGATTTGGTACCCAGCAGATGGCCTACCCATCCAACCCCATGCAAAGGACCAGCGAAGGCCGGTGTTTATTATTCTCAATCTATAAAATTATAAATTACTTTTTATTGCATCATCTAATGTAGCTTGCTGATCTGTTAAAATATAATTTATTGCTGTCAAATTCATAATGCACAACACTAACAAGTTCCTTGATACTTTTCTGCTTTACTTTTACACCTCCAAGGGTGACTTTTCAATGGATTGTACTAGACTTAAAAACACAGCTTCTCTGACAGTGAATGCTCCATGAAGCATTTGTGCATTTTACAATTGCTTAAGTTCAAAATTAGAGATGGGTTCAAATGCCATTTTGCAGATATTACTGATGCCGATACTTTGTGGCCGATCCCACCGATAGTGCAGATACAAATCATTTCATTTGTAATTTTATATATCATGTCTGAGTAACTTTAAAATATCCCCAAACTTAACTTTTTGTGTTTACATTGCAGTTTAGAACTTTGGTCAGTTTATTAAAAAACTCCCCGTTATCAAAGTCTGGGGCATGATGTAAAACAGTAACTATTTTTTGCATTCTTAACTTTTGCGACGGTAAGCAGTTGGCTACAATCACCAACGAAAATGTGTGGCAATGAATTTTATAACGGTAAAACTGTTTTTTACAAATGAATTTTAATTTCCTGAAAAGCAGATACATTTTATTTTACATATTTCACCAGGTATGGCTTATATAGAGTTAACTATATAGCAACACCAAAGCCAGCCATATCAGCTACCATTTGATTTTGAATCACCTGTTAGTGAAAGATAAAAATAAAATTAAGAAAATAGTTTTTCGGTTGCAAAAATAAAATTCTTTGTTTGTGAAAACATGTCCCGCAAGATACCAAAGTGTGGAAATCTTCATTATGATTAAATAATTTGAGTTGATGAAATGAATTGTTTGGAACATGGCAGATTGTAACTGATACCGATTTTGGGATAACCGGCCAATGTATCAGGATCGGTCCATCCCTATTCAAAAGTGCAGGTAATAAATTACCTAACTTCCTATCAAACTTCACCTGAATGTATATTTAAATACAAACAGAAGGAACTTTGTATACCTATTTTTTGGTTACATTGACATATATTCAACACCTAGATTTTATAAGCTATTAAATATTTTATCATCTTCATATTTTTTCCCTATAGCATTTTTCCACAGTAAATATTATAGTAAGCAGAGTTTTGCAAGCATATGTCATGCACACAATTATTTTGTCTTTAAACACAAGATTGGTATTCATTTCACTGTAGTGTTCACAGCTTTGGACAAAGAATGATTGTTATTGGAAGAAGTTTGGAGCCAATGTAACCATGTACGTGGGGAGCAGAACATCTTTGAAGTTAAGTAGTTCAGTGACCCATGTTACAAACACCTTAAACATTGCTTGATTATATTCGTAACACAATAAATTTGTAGGATTTGAGAAACTATATAGTCTTAAGATAGCGTTACATCTACATGTTACCACTTGTAATCCGACGTCAAATTAATTTTACTTTGTTGCTATAGTACACTCCATAATATCATTCATGTTAAGTACACAAATTGGACATAACTACAGCTATTTTAATCCATTAATTGCAAATTGAAAAATACAATGTTGCAAAATTTTTTGGTACATGGTAAGGAGTTATTACTGTGTCACAGAAAATACCACAAAAGTTATGGTAAAATCATATGATACACAAAAAATAATAATTCTGCAAGCCTTGATCTTAAATGACTCAGTATTAAAATTTAATTTTTCTGGTATTGTTTTGTGTTGATATTTGTAAGATACATAGGTAGTTGGCCTTAATGTCTTTCAACAACAAATTCATTAGAGACGAGGATATTTGTGTAAGGAAATTTTTCTATGATTAACTTCTGCTTTTTTTACATATTGCTTAGCTCCAAGGAAACTACTAAGATTGAAAAAAAAAATACATTCAAAATACAAGTATTAAATCATTTGAAATAAAAAAAATATTGGCAGCTGTGCATTTAGATGAAGTGGTTGATGCTGAATTGGCTTGGCTGCAAATGATAGACATGTGTAACAAAATTTTGGGTTCTTGAGAGGATAGTGTGAGGCATGCCCAAGCTTAAATGTTGCAGGGGGAAGGGATGGGCAGGATGGGGGTTGAGTTGAGAGATTTGGGTGGCTCTTAACAAGGTGTTAAGAGCCGAAGAGGATGAAATGAAGTGAGAATGGAGCAGTGCTGAAATGCAGGGGCAGGGAAAAGGGGAAATCCCCAAGAAAACCTGCCGACCAGCAGCATCGTCCAGCACAATTCCCACATGCAAAAATTCGGGAGTGAGCCGGCCGGCGATTAAACCTGGTTCGCCTTGGTGGGAGGTGAGCAGTCTTAACCACTCATCCACCATGGCCCCAGGGTGGTGGAAGTGTAGAAGGAGGGGAAGAGAATGTTGGAAAATCTTAAGGTCATGTCTATGGATTTTTATCAGTAATTAGACTATGTCAAGCAGATAAGGTTAAACATGAACATGCAACACATCCCTCAGGAGTAGTAAGTACGAGAATGCAGCAGTCTTCTGATGGTTACCACTTTACCAAATTAAAGTATTGATCATGTAAGTATATGACAGCCTAGCAATGTATAAAGTTCCTAAAGTAAGGAGCTTGGTTCTCTTTATCAACAAACATTTTGAAACGTCTGTTCTGGATAACATACACCAAGTGGTTTGGGTCTCTGAAATAAGCTAATACCTTAATTCTTTTTAAATTGGTGCCTCTCACCCCTCAGGCATTTGTTGTGTTGTCAGGAGTGATTACACCTGAAAGAAGAATGACCAGTGGAGATACTAGTTGTTTTACATGAAAGCCTGTAGGGACAAGGGGAATGGTACACATAATCTTAGTGACACAGGGGGATGAATGACAGTGTTCGACATCCAGCATTTACTATTTACTCTCACATATTGTTAAATGAGATAATTGGTGAGACAGCAAATGGAAGTGGTAATGTAGTTGTAATGCTCCAAAGCACCAGGCCATGATTTCATGCACGGCCACGCTATGAGCACAGACTCTAGCTCAGGTCGTGGTATAGCTATGTGGCTTGCATCTACACTGACACATACCTCTTCAGCTACGTTGTTGACCACAGATCACGCTAAAAGCTAGTATAGGGAGGATGACTACATAAACTTAGCAAATAAGCATGATCACGTGCACATTATATACAGAGCCATCCGGCATTTATGACAAGGTAAAGAGACATTAAACTGCACAGGGCACTAAAGGAACTCAAAAGCAAATTAAACAGTACTTTATGTAACACAGCGCATGAAGAAAACACTTGCATGTGACCGCGCCTGAACCAGCAAGTTGATACAATAAGTTGCATAAAAAACAAAGAGCCAGTAGGAGCAATTAATTAATCACGGGCCCTCCGAATTGACGGAAGGCGAAGGCCACTGTGGGGGTACGATAAAAAGGTTTTGAACACTATTAATCTGACAGAATGACTTGATCAGTGAAAGCAAAGATGAGGCCCCTGCAGGCCTAGAAACATGCGTCTGTCCAGTTTGAGCTCCAATGAGGATCTCCCAAATGGCTGCTGTAAGCAGGGATGCTAGCCTGCACCGCAAGTGCAAGCCTCGTTTGATCATGTGCATAAATGGGTAAGAAGAATGAGGATGGCCATGATAAGTAAAAGAACATGCACACGAATGCAATGCAAAATTAATATAGCAATGACTACTTACTAAAATACAAACCATGCACAGGAGTACACAGCAAACAAACACAATAGATCTTACACACAAACAAAACCGTTTGCTGGTTGCCTTGGCCACTGTTACCAAGGCGTGCACAGGAGTGAATACCACCAGCATCAAAAAGTAAACCTTAGAAATTAATTACAGAATGTGCACAGACTGCGTGGCAAAACACCTACATAAACCCTCAATAAAATCCTAAAATTAACAAGTGCTCTAATCCTCTTTGGTCATAGCCCTCATTCGGTGCACTTAGTACAAACATCATCAAAGAAAAAAATCCTACAAACTTATTACAGAATGCGTATAGCAGAGAACGGTAAAACACTTACAAAAACCCTTAAGGAAAGCCTCCACCTAACAAGAGCCCTTATCCTCTTCAGCTGTAGCCCACACATTACACTGCCCTGCTCCTCGTGCACGCGTGACCCATGACAGGCTTATGTTGGCAGAGGGACGAGGGATGAGGTTGGATAACAAAAGCCTCTCCCCCGCTAGGCCGTCATGGTTGCGATCATGCGAGACCTCTGAACACATGCATCTGACGTAGAGGGATAGTGTGGTGCTGTGTACCGCAGGCTCATGGGTGATGTGTGCACGGAGGATAGGTGTGCAACAGCCGGAGTGAGCCTGCCTGCAGCTGTTAATACAAAGGTTGTAATGCCTGAGAAATTCATTCCTGGGGGTAAGGGGTTGGGGTACTCTCCCTTCGCTGCCGTACGGCATCAGCAGACCCTCTTCGCTCTGCGGGGAAGTGGGTTCAAGTATGTACTGGGTATTCTCAGCCCAGATTCCTCTTCATCACTGGGCATGTTACCCCCGAAAGATCAATGATGATGTGAATCCCTTGCATTTTCTTCAACGCTGTATGGGGTTGGGGGAAGGGTGTCAACGCCCGCCTCGACCACAATGTGGTGTAGGATGGAATCATCCAGGGATATGTTTGGTAGCCAATAGCACCATGGCATCTCGGGTATATCTGGTCATGACATGGCTGAGGTTAGATTAGGTTGGGAGTTGTGAACCCTGTGGTCAAGTCCGCTTCGTCCTACGGGTCGTATAGATCTGAGAAGGAGGGGGCGGGGGGTTTGGATGGCGTCTGCGCCTGGAATGGCACTGTTGCCGTCTGGGACACTTGCAGCATGCAGGTCACAGCGGGGAATTTTTGTACGGCCTTTCACCACCAAGCTGTAAGAGGAAAGATGAAGTGCCTGCGTGGTCAACAATAGTCCCCAGGCCTGTCCAACGTGGGGCTTACCCCATGCAAAACTGTATCTGCCCTGCTAACAAGGGGCGTACATTGCATACAGCGCTACAAAACTGAAACTCGTGGAAAAAGGGGGGTGGGGGAGGGGTTGATGCAAGTCTGCATCGAACACTGTTTGGCGGAGGACGGAATCATCCAGGGATACATCCAGTGGCCAATAGCACCAGGGTGTCTCGGGTGTCTTTGCTTGTGACAAGGGCGTTGCTGCTCCACGCTGTCATGGTGACAGGTCTTACGCATCTGGCACACTACACATACGTGCACATACTGTCTGGTATCCTTGTCCACCCCTACCCAGTGTAAATGTTCACCCACAGTGCACCTCGTCTCGTCGGCGCTGAGGTGACCTGCTGACACAGCGTCATGGTACAGTTGATAAACCACAGTGCCGGCCTACCATGGAATAAACAACCTCCAGGGAGCAGCACTAGAGAATGCTGTCGACTGACTGGTAGTAATCCAGATGCCTGGATTCGCACACGCCTGCCTACTCTGCGTGAACTCGTCCGTTGTCTGTGCTCTGAGTAGCTTATTCGAGACTTCATGAAGATCTGGTCAGTGTCTGCTTGTGCCACTGCACATGTTGCCTCCAGAGACTACTGGTTGGGTGTTTAATCGGCTGGCTCACCACGACAGGGCAGGAGAAGGATGTCTGCCTAAGTGGTGTCATCGTAGGTCTTATGGTTGCGATTGGGGTGGTGAAACAGCTTATCCACCAGGGTTGTGCTCAACTACAATGTTCAGTAATTAGAGTGGCACGGCCAACCTCCTGAACTTTGACTTCCAGCCCTCCGCCTTCTCCAACCAGAGCAGGCACTGGTTTTCCATGCTTCTGAAAAACTCTCCACCCTCCAGGTGGTGACGGTAGCACTTCAGCGCCCACACGACCACAAGGCAGTAATGTTTGCTGACATGGTAATGTCTCTTGGCCTTCCCGAACTTCCAGCTCGCATAGTCGACAACAGGGTGTTTGCCCTGGTTGCCCAGCTATACAGTACCACACCTAAGCTCTCCTGACTTGCATCCATCTGCATATAGAAGCGGCAGGAGTAGTCGGGGCAGATGAGCAGGTGGCATTCGAAAAACCTAAGTTTCAGTTCATGAAATGCCCGCTGGGCAGCATCCATCTAGCAGTACCGGTACTTAGGTGACAGTAGGTAGGTCAGAGTCAGGGCCAGTTCCCAAGCCTAAGAACCACTGTAGCTGTTTGTGTGTTTGGGGTGGGGGCTCCCTGTTGATCAGCTGCAATTGAACCGGGAATGGTCTGTTTCCCCACGCATCCATGACATTCTCTAGGTACATGAATTCTGTCATGTCGATATGGCACTTGTTGGGAGCACAAGTGAGGCAGTGGGTATTGAGTCTCTCGATCATGAGCTCAAGGTGGTGGGCATGCTCCTTCCACGATTGGGACCATGTTACCATTTTGCAGAAATACGCTGCAGTAAACAGGCTGATGTACCCATCCAACACCCATGTCATGAGTTTCTGGAAGGTCACAGGGGCATCCTGCAGACTGAAAGGCATGGAGTGAAACTGGAACTATTGGCCACCCGGTGTGGTGAATGCAGACTTGGGTCTGTCCTCAGGCCTGACTAGGATTTGCCAAAAGCCGGATTTAAGGTCTAAAAAGGAGAAGACTTTGACTTGTCCGGAACCTGCTAATATTTCCGTGATGTTTAGCAATGGTGGGGGCACGTTCACAGTTAGTTTGTTTACCATCTTTTTTGTCCATTGACAGTTGTATGGGCTCTCACTAGGCTCAATCACGCCATCCCGAAGCATGCCCATAACCTGGTCTAATATAGCCTGTCATGTGGGGCAGTCATAATTGATAGGTCTAAGAAAAACGGAGGCGTCCAACATGGTCAGGATCTCATGCTGAGTGATGGTGGTTCACCGCAACGAGTACAACACCGCAAATACATAGGGGTGTTGGTTCAACACAGACTGGAACACTGGTGCATGCTCAGGCGAAACCCAATGACTAAATTAGTCCAGCAACACAGGTCCCCTGGAGGAAGTAGGGGAATGGGTGGAGGATCTTGATACCATCAGCATTACATTCGCCGGCAGTATCCTTGCTTACCTCAATGTAGGCATCTAGTTCGCACAGCCAAGACTGACCCAGGATGACGTCCTTCCTTAGCCCTTCTACCACAAGAGTGGTGGTGGCAGTAGTGGCCAGGTCTCGTACCTGCATGATTTCTATCAGCAGGCCCCACGTGAAAAAGCAGAGCAGCCCTGGTTCTGCTGTCCGCTGATGGGCCAGCACGAGGTGGGCAGAGATGAAGTTGTTCGTCGTCGATCAAGGTCGTCCTCGGTTATCCTTCAACGTTCACTGGGATTCGCAGCAGACCCCTGTTGCTTGTTGAGGTGCCTCCAAGAGGGAGGTGTCATCGGCACCTGCGTAGTCATGGAAAGATGGTAGTTGGCTGTTTCCAGAAGGAGCGGGGGAGGAGGGGGGTGCCCCAGTTTGCCTGGGGCCCCCTGGCATTCACGGCCCAAGCAGCAGTCTGGCCTTGGTAATGCAGTTTCTGGACTAGTGTGCCGGTCAAAGCACATCTCACAAGCCAAGAACCCACAGGTGAAAGATGAGTGTTCATGACTGCTGGCACAGTTCTCATGCATATCGTGGTGACATCTCACACAACACACTATTTCGCTGGTCGCATCAATGCACACCAGTGTAGAAAATTGGCCAAATGTTTCGGAGGCATGATCCAAATCCAGTCCATTAGGTTCTATAATGCCAGCGCACATGCATATCTTGCTGTTCATGTCTGTGATATAGTTCTCTGGCACTTGGCGCTGGCGTACGCACACGCATGGGCTCATGTCCTTCCCCATACTCATACTACGGTTTCCCCAGAAACCAAAGGGTGTTACAGTTACCGCTACTCAGCGCACTGCCAGGGTACTAGTGCGCATGGCAGAAGAGACAGCGAGAATCCACGTACGCACAACAGTGCTCAATATCACACACAGTTTACTCATGTTTCATGACGTTGCTTGAAGACAGACACACGTTGATAGTGGCCACATTACTAACAAGGTTAACTGGTGAGGTAGCAGATAGCAGTGGGCAGTGGTAATATAGTTGTAATGTTCCCAGGACGCCAGGCAATGGTTTCACACACGGCCATGCAGTGAGCTCAGACTCTATCTCCGGTTATGGCGGCTTAAACACAAGATAACCCCTCCGCCTCATATAAAATTTCCCACCTCACCCTAGTTCGCCTCCCGGCCGCTAGGTTCATTGTTTATCAACCACCACTTATGTGACTGTAGTGTGCTACCACTCGCCGTCTGATGAAGCTTGCCTAGCCAGCGAAACATCGTAATACTGTGCATCCACGAGGAAAGTGTGTTCGTCTAACTTTTGATTGTGTGTGTCTATCCACGAGTACCACCCTGTGAGTACTAGGGCATTCTGTCTACTTTTTATAAGACAATCTAATTTATTATACTTTATGACATGAGAAATATTTAAAATACATTGTCTGTAAAATTTAGTTCCCACAATGTTGTAGAAATGCATAACATTTTAGGGAACTATTTTGTTGTGGGGAGAGAATGATATCTTGCAAGTTTGCTATGCAATGCTTGCTTGACAATTACTGTATGCACTTTAGTTATTCTGCTTATCATGTAGACAACAGAGACATCTAGAAGTCCATAATGCTGTGTTGCCAAATGCACTATCACTAACCTTACAATTTATGACAATTCATTAGCAAGATGGCACAGTGAATACCAAATTCATGATGTTATTGATAAGAGATACCAGTTACTCTACTATGAACACAAATGAGCTACCACAAAGCCTACTCTTAAAGACCCAGTAGACATGCATACAAACAATGTTCAGCTCCCAGCATTAACTCATAAATGACATGCCTTAATACATCACTTTTATCATGCCAGTTGTCTGCACAGTAAACACATAATGCATCACCTTTCGCACAAGGCATTGCACTAGGGCCTCTTGTACACTTGCCACTGCAAAAACATCTGTCACACATGTTATCTTAATACTGTACTGGAAGCAGCTTATAACTTATCTCCTTACTGAAAAGACTGTAAAGTTTGTTACAGTTCTGAATTTTCACTCATAATTTCAAGCTACTGGAAAAAAACTAATTAAACCAACCAGTGCATCCAGGCTGTTAAATTAGCGGCCCGTGGGCCACAAGTGTCAGACTAGCAAACTTAACTTACAAAATTTTATCAGCTATTTTTTGTTTTGTTTTTTAATATATATCTTTTAATACAATTACTTGATGTAACTTTAACTGTAACAATCACCAGCGTGAAACCTACAATAATTTTATATATATATATATATATATATATATATATATATATATATATATATATATATACATAAAATTTCATTTATTGCCTACATTTTCAAGCAAATAAACCGACTGCAGTTAACGTGGTTCAGACATTGGTGAGGGGCGAGATGCGCCAGGTTTCGGATAAACCCTGGCTCATGGTTAAAAATTTAGAAAATATGCTAATAGTGTCCGTAGGGTGCCAGTTCATCTATACATGGGTGAGCACGTGGAGACTAGTTCTCAGGGCAGTAACAGGTTAACAGCCATGGGGTGATCACCTTACGAGTCAGGTGATCACCTTACGAGTCACGTTAATCACAAAATAAAGTTCAGATATGAATCAGTTCATTACACTTGAGCACGTAGTCGCCTGGAGTGGGTCAGACCCCGAAGGTACTTACCTACAAGAACAAATAAACAAGACTCGGATCCTCTGAAAGCATGTATTGGTACAAGTGATATTACACTTGGTACATAACACACATTGACCCACGTCTGAAGAGAGCATGTCAATTGAGCCTGCCATAGGCCAAAGTGGCAAAATGCAGTTAAACATATGGTAAAATTTATGGTATGAAAATCTCTGAGGCCGCGAGTCTTACAGAGATAAGGGAGGAGCAAAATCAATCAAAAGGTTCCGGTAGACTAAAGACTTACTACTGCATCTAAATGAGTAGAAAAACAGATTAAGGCTCCCGCGATGCGGCACATGTGTATCCTCTAGGCCTGCTAAGAATAGACTGAAGATGGTGGCTAAGATATCCGGCTACCTCGCATGCGATCTCCTGCCAAGATCGAGAGGGAAATTAATAAATAATACATTTGACACAATTTACATTAGAAAACACTTTAAAATACATGGATAACACTTGAGGAATTTGAACAATAAGATTTGTTACTTTTAGTCTGAGTGTTCATATATTCACTTCATGTTGGAAAATAATAATTAACAAAACAAGCAGGAATGGGCCGGCGAGGCATGTAGAAATTAGTATAAGAATTAACAAAGCATTTTAACATTTACACAGATACTCAAAAACCTGTTGTTAATAATGGAAATAATTTAATACAAAGCAAAGGATTTTTACTTTGGGCAAGTGGCAAGGGGGATGCCGGAACTGCCAGTATCTATTACATTACAATTTAATACAATTCAAGAAATAAAAAATGCCTTTTTATAACAAACAAAACATAGCATTAACACAGAAAATTACGTTAGGAATTATGAGTGTTGCAAACTCGTGTTCAGTATTAAAACGTAACCCACATGGCTTTGCACTAGTAGGCTGTTTAGGCATCACTTAAGGGGAGCAAAAGGAAGATAACACTTTCCCTTGCGAATTTTAGACTCTGCTTTCAGGGGCACCGATTAGAATTGCACTATACACATATTAATCTGAGTATACTCTTGGAATGAGAGGTCTGGCAGATCATGATATGGTTCAAAGACCCCTTTCAGCATGAACGATGATGGTAACCCATACACAAGACGCATGGCCATGCGTGGCTCGTGCACAAGCAGAGAAGCAGTGGGCTGCCTCCTGTGCGCGACAGTGAGGGCAATGTCACAGTAAAACTCCTATTTTATGAGTGCAGATATAACGAGTACAGCGACGTTACGAAAACATTCTCGAGAACCATAAGAAAACACACAAAAAATAATTAGGCAGAATGCAAGCGATCACAATTTAAGGTTACTATGTATATAAAATACGTTTGTTGGCAAGTAACAATAACATACTCGAGGTTGTGCCACTACCATCAATTTGAAAAACAAAATGTAAAACAAAAAAAATTTCTGCTGATAAATTTTAAAAACTTTGGCTGGAAGACATCTGCAGTGCATGCCTGGTAAGTGAGCTAGCGCACGCGACACATTAACATGAGAATAGAAGTGATGACTGATGCTGTCCTCTACTTTCTATTTGCCATTCATCACTATCTGTGCATAACTTGCTAAATACTGCACGCATAACAACACTGATATTAGTCTGTTTAATATAAAAATCCCATTATTTCACACATTGTGTATAAGTAATAACAAAGACTACGTATCCTTCCACCAGAACTTGGTAACTGTCAAAACATGTTTCGTCTGTAATGACGGACATCAAAGAGATGTTAAGCCCATCCTACTTATATAAAATTACGCTGTGAAGTTGCTCACACATAGATAAGAAATAATAGAATTACTGATTTTGCTGTAGAATTTTTTACTACTGCAATAGATATAAGTTGATTAAACTTTATAGTTTATTCACTTGAGCATGTTGTTTGAAAAATTGCACCTTTCTTTCTCAGCAAAAAGAAATAATATATCATGATGCTCACAGAAAAATAGTGGTATTATAATCTTAGTTTGGTTTGCGAGTGTAATATGATTACAGCATCACTACAATTTTTATGTTAAATCCATTCATATGGTCACAATATATTTTAAACTTTATTCATATTGAAACACAACATCCGTTTTGCTGAATGCATCTACAACTAGAGTCGTGGGGCTAGGTGTGTACTTAAAAGCAGTGACGCATGACAGTCTTTGCAACAATGGTATTTTACCGACTTCAGATATCAGTAAGCATAGCCATGAATCTGATTTCAATGGAGTTTTATTGTTGACCCCCACGAGACGTCAAGATATTGTACTGTTTGCCACTGCAAGAATAGATGTTTCAGCCTGCAAACTTTATTATTCCCTAGCCCATCAAGACTATGCAACGAAGGCACCAAGTTCCACTGCACGCCGCTAGATGGCTACACCAGTAATTCATTCTCCAAGCTGGCCGGTGACGTCACGGCTCCATGAAGCTATGCTACTACCACCCCCCTCTCTCCGACCAGCAACCCCTCGTCCACAAACTTGCCAGCCAATGACAGGAGAGGAAGCCTCCAGCAGATTATAACTAGCGGGTCACAGCCAACAGATTCTATTTGTTCATTGGCTCGTCTACGAGCCACGACGGAAGACCAGTCTTCATTTCTTCACCGCGCTAGCTGCAGAAGAAACTGAATAGTCTGCAACCTCCAGCTACACTCCTAGCTCTACCTTCCTTCTTTCACTGCACTCTTTGTGCAGTAGGAAAAACCTACTCCTTGGCTCAGAACATACACCCATATGCAAAAACTGTTGACGGCAAGGCCAGATTCCCAGTGTTCACCGCGTTTAGGCACAGAGCACTGTGATAGTGTATCCGTTCGCTCTGCAGACACTCCATGTGGATTGACACATATTAGAGAAACATGTTACCTGCATTTCATCTCACGGACGTGAGGGATGTTCTGATCTCCTGAGGCCTTCCCCATTGTAGTGGTATTCGTGAGAACACCTGATTGCCTCCGGGTGTTTACAAGAGCTTATCCCTACCCTTGTCGCATACATCAACAGCTTGCACCTAAACAACAAGTACAAGCTCTGCGCCATCTTCTAGTACCCGTCACTCCAGAGATCCCTGAGGCCCCGACATGTCTGAACAAGGAGATTCACCCTTGGATCGCTGAATACCTCAGCCAGCCAGATCAGCCACCAACAATTCTGACCACTTACTTCCGAATAATAGTTTGCCTTCAGCACACGTACACCCAATAGAAAACCCCAAGGTCAAGCCACGTACAGAGAGTATGTATCACCCAGGTATGCTGCTGAGAGTTCCTAGCCTAAAGCGAAAAATCATTTTGCCCGAACCCAATTTTGTACCCTACTGCAAAGCTACAAGGCCAGTCCTCTACACTGGACATGCACCAGTGCCACGCAGTAACTAAATTAAACCAGTAAACCGCCAGAAGGGGTGCGTCTGACCTAGCATCCCGCAAAACCAAACCTTGACATAGTAAACGTCCTGTCAGTCGAGGTGTCACGTATCAGCACCACATAAACCTGTGGATTAATGTTTGTTGTAGACAGTGAATTTGGTTTAACGCAGGGCTGCCACCAGTCCTGTAGCTGAAATCCTGGTTCCTGAATATAAAAATTCTGTAAAGTACTGGAATCATTGGGTCAAATCCTGCAAAATCCTTGGAATTAAAAAAATTACAAATTACAGATAAAGAAGCGGATATGAAAGATGTTTACATATTTAATGTAGTTTTTTGGTTTGGAATGTACAAACCATGTTAATTCTTTTCTCCACTCACACTTATACTTTTGTTCATACAACGACTGTATCGGTAATAATTTTTGTTTCCTCACCATTGTGATACCAATGCCTAACGCAAAACCCAGCAGCCAAATTCTGATTGCACGCGTAAAAACATCAATCTTCGACAAAGGTTCTTTTCAATAATGGCCTTCACCTTTGCATGTAATCATAAAGCCAGGAGCAGAAATATGTAGATAACTGTATAATCTGTTAAAACGCAGGCCTGGACTAACATCTTAGGTAAGATGATAATTGTGGTTCTTATATAGTAGCAGTTTGGATGTTACAGAATATATGTGATACTAGAAGGTTTAGGAATTTGAAGAAATAGTTAAGCACATTTTCATTCAAAATAATAAAGTATTTCACAATTAAAAGTGGCATCAGCTCATCAAAATGGCAAGATTGGGTAGTTTACCATTCTTACACGCACTGAGGCTATATATAAATTAACTACAGTACAAAGCATACCTGGATGACAATATGTATATCACATTAACATAAATATTATTTGCCACAAAACTGATTCCACCAAAAAAACTATGGAGGATTTTAAAAAATAAATAACATTTATTTATTTTCTCCTTGTACCTGGAGTGGGAGGAGATGTACAAAACACAATATAGGGAGCCAGCCTCACAAGGGCTTGACATTTACATGTATAATCAAAATTATTAGTATTTTTAAGCAGAATCAATGCACACAGAAATATATTACGTTAAAAATATAGAGAGCTTGAGGAAAAATTAAAACTCTCAAAATTCGTTCATATATTTGTATTTACACATGAAAAACGAGTAATTTCATGGGGGAGTGGCTTCTGAAGCGAGCCGGAAGAGCTGGTCAACAGATGGCAGCAGTAATACACAGTAGCACGGTCACCTATTCTGCTACTGTATCAAAAAAGTTGATCTATTACATTGTTTAAAAAGAAAATTTTTTACCTCGTACAGGCTCAAAAGACTCAGGTTTGAAATATATTGGGTAAAATTAATGTAGCATTAAATAAAACAATATTTAAATAATAATGCCCCTTTTCATGCAATAAAAACTGAAAATGGATTAATGCATACTGAAAACTACAGTATGCTGCGGTCAAGAAAATGAGTGCACGGTTTAAACATTTTCCCCCCCAGTATTGAGAGGTTATTTATACTTTTACGGTATCATTTCATTCTTAAGATTTTCAGTTAAATTCATATGTACTTTTTCATTTTTATGCCATAAGCGATTCAATATGGACGTAATTTGCCCAGTAAAACTTTGTGCCTCTCAATGTATTTAACATTTTAATTGACAATGGAAGGGTAAATATGGTGTTATCGGGTATCATATTATTCGGGAGATGTCTGCCTATTAAATTAGTTTGCTTTATACCAGTGAAAATTAAACAGAAACTTTAAGAAAAACGGCACTTTAAACATAATTTAGGAGTCAAAATTAGTTATTTTTTTATTTTGCAACAACAGCGATCTTACGACGGTATTCTTGGGAACCATGGACATTTGTAAAATGGGGGTTCTACTGTATGTATAAGTGAGTCATGACATTATAATAAGTAAGTGTGGCCCGTCAAGCACTGTAATTAATTGAAAATTGGCAGAATGGGAAAACTAACTGAATAGCCCTAACGTACATGCTACATATCACTTTACTTATCGCATAAGCATACAATTTTACACCATTTTAAAGGCTGTTCTCTGTAAAGAAAACTATTTTGAAATCAAACTTTGAAAAAATCCTTGGTCATAAATAGATACCTGCTATTGTATGCACAGGTATACAAGCTCACAGTTAAGATGGCAACAAATTAATTCAAATAGCTATACGACTTGGCATACTGAGAGTGTAGCATGCAAATTTGGAGTGTTTCTTGTTTGATGTACATTAAGAGTATGAATTTGCATATAAATTAACACATATACTTTCCTAAAAATTCTACAACTTCCACTTTGATGAGGCATAAATAAAGTGAGATGGCTAATGCCAAAGTTAATTTTACTATACAGTGGAAGGATACGAAATGAGAGGAAAAGTATATCATAAGCAGGACTTTTAAAAAGTGCCCAATTAATCACGAAAAAACTTACACTTTAAGTATGCTCTAAAACCAACATGAAACACGCTGTCAAATATATATTTCAAATGTGTGAAATATTTTCCTAAGAGAAGAAAACATACTTCACGCTGGGAGAGATAAAAGACTCACCCTGGCAGGGGGCCACCGTTGTCCAGGTCGAACACCTGGTAGGGGTTGAGCAGCTTGCGAAAGCTGGAAATGAGCTCCAGCCCCTGGCAGCCCCCAGACTTGACGTTCACGAACACCAGAAGCGGCTGGACACCAGCTGGCACCGTGCTAGGCTCTATGTTGGGCAACAGCATCACTGTAACATGCACAATGTTTGGATGTCAACACATCTCCCTACTCTCCACCCTCCCCACTAATACATACACAAACTTGCTGCCTTTGCTCAAAATGACACACAGTACGAAGAGCTCAGCTGCCACACGTTATATAACTCCTGATCAAAAATACGTTCACTGAAACACATGACATGCAATGTCAGTGCCAGCTTTAGGAAATTTTTCAGAAATGTGATGTCAACAATATTTATTTCTCAATTTTTTGTAACGATGGATTGACATGAATACATCATCAGAGTGAAGTTAAAGGCATTTCTTAGTAACTGTTTGTCTTGTGCTTTAATCACCAATATTTCCTATTTACTATACATATCCACTTCAAGATTAAAGTGTAATACCAATTCATATTCAAATATATTTCACTGCTTATTTACACTAAATAAAAAATACACTTGGATCAGTTGTCATTCGCCCCCGTTGTATATGTCCAGTTCATATTCACTGTAATAAATTAAGTATAATTAGAGTTACCCGTCTCTGTTGTGGTGCTTTTCAGTTTGATAATTATTTTTCTAGAATATGACTTTACAGTGTAAAAGCTCAGGGTCCAGTAAATATCACCAAGAGACTTTACAACCCATTTACTTCTTATAGTTTCAGCAGCACAAACAAACAAAAGCACCAATACAACATGGATGAGAAGCTGCTGTGTGTCTGTATGACTACAGTAATATACATACTCAGTATTAAAGGAAAACCATTAGTACAATACTATCACACAGAACAATTTCCATACGTTATTTTCTTGCCTTCCATAAAATTCTGTAATTCTAGGCTGACCATAACAGACTTTAACCCAATCGGTGTTACCAAATAATCCAACACTCATAATTGTGTTTCAGTAGTGCACAAATAACTACAATCATAAATTATACGCTTCCCTAACTTCAGGCCCTGAACACATTCAGCTAATATATCTGCTATTCATCTGCAGCTTGCAAATTCTTGGGTAGCTATCAGTGAAATCTGAAGTACAATTTTAAAACACATAATTAATAATTAAAACACACCATGGCTATTATAAAAACACCTGTAACCACCGCAAAAACTATATGTGCTGCATTATATAAAATCAAAGTTACTCTAAAATACTAAAAATATATATAAGGACAGGAATTTAAATAATATGTCATACTAAAAATTTTGTACAACTAAGAATCACAGGTTTAATACTGAACTAAAAAAAAACCTTAACAGCAATTGTTTTCAATGTCAGAGATGCCAAAATTTACCAAGGCCTATCAATAGCAATCACAGTCAGGCATAAGTAGTCATAACTCGCCAGTAGTACAACCAAATACCAGAACTCAATCATTAGAATTTCTTTTATAAAAGTTAAACTAAGAAAAACTTAATATAGCTATATTTATAGCTTTGAGCAATTTTGAAAGCCCTGTGTACTAGCTACATTTCTTCTGATTTTGCATCCTGGTGCCATATGTAAACTAACCAACCAACCAACTTTCGAACTGATGAACTTGACAGTCGCTGGTATGCAGTGATCTTGGCCCGTCCTGTGTGAGCGAGTGGAAGAGGAAGACAGAGAAGTTATATGATAAGGAGCAGCAAGTCAATGGAATGTTTTAAATTCATCCCGCCGTGCACTCCTGACCTTAGTTGTATTGAATTTCTGCGTTTATCTGAAGAATGCTGTGGATTACTGACCTCGTTTCTCTCAGCATGATTAGGGATGCATTGAACCTTCCAGATGGTCAGAGTGACTGATGTATGATGCCGGGCCTCCGAGGTTGGAGTTTATGAGTGGATGAGTTGCTGGAATTTAAGCGACAGACGACGAGCCAACGGAACGAGAAGTGACCAGCAGGAGGAAAACCTGCAACTGCGAGAATCAGCGCAGCAAATAGTGTGACTGGCAGGCTGGACTATTGGACTGGATGCATGAATGAAACACATTGCAGATGATGGCAACAGACAGACAGAAAGTGTGTTTATGATGAGTATGTAAATATTGACTATAACCAGAGACATTACGAAGGATGTTAACTAGAGTTGAAATAGACATTAAATTTTGCCCTCATTGTAAAATAAAGTGAGTAATAGTGCAGTTATATAGATTTATGCCATAAATAGTGGCTGTGAGAATAAATAAAAATCAAACTTAGTTATTTTATTGTTATGTACTCGGATATGCCCCTCAGGCATTTTGTAGTTTTGTAACAATATCATACACCATATTTGTTTAACAAGTACACAGTTTATTTTGTTTACCTTTAGGAGGAGAACTAAAAAGGCAGCGAACACCAGCCCCAGCCTGCTCATCCTGGGATGAAATCTCCACCGCCCATGTGACTGGCAATGCAAAAAAGCCCCCACTGAAATGGCACAACTAGAAGATGTCAGACTGGCCGCTTTAGCCCAGACCATGAGGCAGTGTGATGCGCTCGGAAATACCCACAGCCAGGTACAGGAATAAGAAGTCCAGATGTGCAAAGTCATGCTACTCTGCAGCCACCTGCTCAGCAAGGCTAAAGGACACAGTACTAACCGACAAATGGGAAAGACACTACACGGTAGTGAGACTTCTGGAGAATGTATACTGGGCAGAGGATGCCAAAGGAGGGAATCGTAAGGTAACCAGAGGACCAATGCGCCCTTGCTGCCCACTGGAACCCAGAACCTTGAAGTAGAAGCACCGGATGATGGAAAGGACAAAGAAGGGGAGATGGAGGACGACCCCTGCTGCAAAAACTCACCTAAGTCGAGCCACCAACCATGCCAAAGCAAACAAGCCGGAACCCCAACCTTCTTCCGAATGTCAACCCAAGAAGCACCCGACTTACTCCAGTAAGACACCAATGCCAAGTACCTCAAGCAGCAATATCTGTCAGGAAGCTGCCCTAGACTCCGACCGGCACCACCTAAATCTTCAGCTCAATGTCGCCTACAGCAGACCTTCTGAAGCTCTGTCCCTACAAAGTCTTCCAGAAGTCATCTGCCACTCATAGTCACTTGCCCTGGCAACAGCTACCCACACACGCCCATCAGGACATAAGCACCCTTAAGCCACATCAGGGTGCGCGTACAGACAGGGAAAGCTGTCATTAGCTACCTAGTCGAACCTGCCCCCAATCAGATTAGAACCAGGTCCCCTTCACCTGGACAGAGTAATTTACTACTTCTGGTCAACTCAGGGTAGACAGGAGATAGTACGGGCCACCGTGACTTATTCCTCATGGAATAAACACATTCTAAACCGAACTACTCTCTCAATATCCCTTGAGTTCTTCCAGATCACCACAGTAAACAACTACAATCCGCAGAGTGGAGCAGGAGACTGGGTTTGCCAATACCAGTTGCCGCTTAGTGTAGGACTATGAGTTCTTCCATACGGGGGAATTCGTATATCAAAACACACACCATTTGACGGCCATCCATTCGGTACACCAGCTGTATCAAACGGTAGAGCCACAACCACTAGTCAAACACTTTCTTGAGAGAATATGTCACTAGATCAACTTGCACGTGTCTACCACACCGTTTTTGTTGCCAGAGGGAGTGCTTGGTTGGCTCTGGGTCGGATCCGTCTGCTCAGAAGCTCAAAACCGTCAAAACTATTGGGGCACTTCTGAGGGAACCCATTCTTCAACTACACACAGTTTGTGTTGCCAGTTGAGGAATAAGTTTGTACTTGGCACTGTTCTGGTGTGCCTAGATGGCAGAACATGCTTAGATAGGGAACGCACGTCGTTTACTCCTATCTTCCGTGATCAAGGTTTTGAACTTAACGTCCTTCACCAAGAGAGGTGGGATGGACATAACGGAACGACAGGCAACTACTGCCTACCAGTCTACCTGGGTTGCACCCAAGCCAGTAAGGCACACTGCCAACAAACCCCTCCGGAATGAGCTCAAGCCTCCTGCTCAAGCTCTGGTGGGGCTTAAACCCCCGACTCCCTTCCCTTCTTTGTTTCAACCTCCCCAGAAGCTTCCAGGTGCTGTCAATCCCATCGTCGCCGCCTTTTACTGAGGAGAGGTGACAGTAGGAGCAGCCTTCACATGGTTCAAGACCGGATGCTACCCGAGCCTGCTGAGGTCCTTCAACAGTACCAGTTGGAGTTCCAGCCACAGCAGTCCGTGAGGAGCACCCCAGCTAGCACACCAACAGCACCAGTCAGCCATCCCACCGCCGGACTACAGCTAGCACACCAACAGCACCAGTCAGCCATCCCACCGCCGGACTAAGTAAGCCAGCAGCTTCTAAGCCAATCAGTGGACCTGTAGCCAAACCAGCATCTGAGTTTGTGCCAAGTCCGTAGTCAATGCAACATTCTCTATACTTAGGTCATGCCTCTGCCCAGCATTAATTGAAAAACATGTCAACCCATAAGTGGCTCCGATGAGAACTAACCAAAGTTGCTACTTTCACAGGTATCACTATATTACTCTGAACCAGAACATGTCACACATCACAAAGTAAGTAGGCACTTTCTTGGCGCCCAATGTGGGGCCAATGCTGTTATAGTAGCGACTAGTCAGTAGGACTGAGTCGGCCATGCCTACTTACACGACCACATCAGTCAACACCCAAACCTCATTGGTTTCTTGACACTCAAATGTTTGGCAAAACGAGTAGCAGGATCAGAACCAGGCCAGCACAAGCTGAGAACTGCAAAGCTAATCAAACCGCCAGATCTAGCCAGACCACTGACTTTGGGGAGTCATTAATAACCTCGAGGACGCCCAACTACCAAACTAGCTATGTCAGTTAGTGAAGCCAATCTTCAAGATACCCAAAAGGCAGTAATGGCCAAAGCCTGAGATGCACGTCATATAGCCACATGCCCTGGCATAGGTATCAATTCTATTACGTGTGTACACTGAAAATAGTTATTTCATTACCAGTTCCTAGGATGGGCCGATGAAGTATGGTACACAAACAGACTACAATACAGATGCCAAGACTGCAGAACATGTCAATCTGCCTATTGTATTTAGATCACTTGCCCTGGCCTTGGCATTAATTTGGTCCACTGTATTATCAGCGCTCAGACCTTCCATCACAACTAGATAAGCTGGCCAGAGGAATGCGTCACTTGCCCAGGCCTAGTCTATCGGTGTGAGGTGTGCCGACAAGCCACAAAATACAGGCCAAATAATCCCGGACATAGAGTAAGCCCAGCTATGACATGCGAGACCAGTGAACTTCAGCTGCCCGAGTTCACCAGTTACCCCCATTAAGATCCTGTAGCATTTACAGAAGAATGCGAGAAGGAACTGTCCGAACATGACATCCCCTGTAAACAGTGGATAGGCCGAGCAAGCAAACAACTCCATGGCTGCGCATTGAAATGGTGGTTAAAGTACTGAGAATTTGTGACGGAGTGGAGTCAACTATGCGCCCGCCTCTCCACCCAGTTCTCAGACAAGTAGTGGCTCACCCCCCCCCCCCCCCGCCCGAAATTTCATTGCCGTGATAGCTGGTGCAACAAACATTTTTGACAGCCTTTACAGTTTTACAGTGCGTATAATCAAACTCCCAGGTCAAGAGACTTATTCGGTTAAACTCATTCTAGGGCTGGATCCCCTCTTTCTATGAAGGTCACCCGCCCATAGGGCCCACACTACTACTTTTGAACGTGGGAAGATCTGTGACCCAGCCAGGCAAACCAACTTCTAATAATTTTCCTTCGCAAAGGGTACCTTGAATCTCTTATCCCGGAGGGAATTCAGCCTCCCCATCTCCCGGGATTGATTTGTTTAATTCTGTCGGAGGGAATTGCGTCAACACTTTTCAGTATTTAAAAATTGTGCTACAGTTACACGGTGGCAATAAATATGCGATAAAACACAGTATGCAAATATAATGGGGATTTTGTGATTTTGTGCTTCATGAAAAAAATTCATGATAAATACTATTAGCACCATGTTAAAATTTGATACTTTTGGATATCCTAATGTGATATTTGATACTTTAAAGTATCAATGGTATCGAGGATCCCACCATCCCTAGTATTTTCACAATTAACGGAAAAAGTATTTGCCTCCTTGTTAATTTCTCAATAAAAATTTTTTGTGAAAGGAAGCAAAGCAGTTTCCTTGTTAAATTGATTTAAATAATTATAAGCTATTCACGGTAAAGTGAGCACTTTTAAATGCCCTCTCATTTGGAAAAAGAGGTTGAAAATTGTGTTTTTTTAAGCCTTAAATGTAAACTTCCAAGTGCAGTGGAATATACACACACTGTTTATTACTTACAAGGCAATATTTATTTATAAATGTGGATAAGGAATTATAGATGACTGAAAGAAAAATGTAACTAGGGCCTCCAAAGTGCTCACTTTATCGTGAGCAGCGTATAATAGTGATGGGACAATTTAAGGATTTTGTCGATTCAGATTCTCTATTCATTTCCAAAATCTTTGTTTCGATTCTCAATTCTGGACTCAATTTGATTATCAACAAATGTTAAATACATTGCAACATTTTGTATACAGTAGTACAGTTCTACATTTCACACAACTTCCAGTGGGTACTAGTATAACGAGAGTGAGAGAAAATAATTTTTCTTAGTTGAATTAGCAAATTTAATGGCATTAACAATTTCATCTACTACTCTGTGGAAAAAATACATAGTTTTGTCATGTAGAAATGACCCTGGAAGGTACAATGAATGTGTCAACATAGTCTGATTTCAAGAATACTGCGCACTTTCCAAAACAATATAATTTCACGGATATACAGTAAACATTAAGGCAAGTCATAGATATGTATATTCTTTTCGTAAATTTTTCAGTGTGACAATTTTAACTTTTGATTTTGTTGTGGCTGGCGGCGTTTTATGATACCACTGAATGTAAATAAAACAAATCAATCTCAGTGCATTAGAGGTTAAAAATGTACATTAGCACAGACAAAATGTCCAAATGATAGACATTTTAAGGTCTTTTACACAGGCTGCAGCATCTTCCATATTTATGAGACAAGATGTTTTATGAAAACAGTCAGTTTAATGTATCAATTTAGATATTGCACTTTCATTTCACAAAATTTTATGCGCAACTGTCACTATAAACAAAAATTTGATTCGGTGCTGCAGCTTATTTTGAAGTGCATATTTTACTGCTTGTATAATCATTGGAACGTGTTTGTATTTTGCTATGCAAGAAAAAACTTGAAATAATTATGTGTGTGTGTTGCATGTAACACTATGATTTCCGGGATTTAAAAACTGTCTAGAGACAAAATCAAGAATTTTTCATCTTGAATATGACTCAATATTGTCTAGAAATTGCACGCTTTTAGTTTTTTTATTTTTATAGTGCCAAAGTAAATTAGTGTATATAACGTGGGAGAAGAGTTAATTTCTTGTGAAGAAAGCTAATTTTGTAAGCTATCACACATTTATCTATATTTTGTGTTTTAGCTTATATTTTGGTGTTATTTCGTTTTATTACGATTTATTTCAAAATCGTGCTTCCAGTTATACCTGATTAAATATGACTGCAAACGCACACAAGCTATTTGCATTGCATTTACACGCACCACCAGGTTTACAGAATATGCTACCCAGTAAGAACATTTTACAGAATCAAACTTTTGAATGCAAAAAATTGGAACTAATAGATTCTTCAAATCAAGCAAAAGTCGGTGGAATCGAGGAACTGATAATCAAACCGACCCATCACTAATAATTAACAATACTTTCTGTGAAAGGGAGCATTACTGACTCCAAGAGCTCTTTACTCCTAGTATCTTTTAACATTCTTCAGTCTGTGCTACAGAAAAACCCACCTAGCAGGTGCTTGTCTTCATAATGGGACTCCCTGAGTGTGTAGAGGGCCCGCACAGCCTTGTCTGAATCCTCGTAGATTATCACCATTGAGCCATACTCGTAGTAGATGGGACCGATGGATGAGAACTTGTTATCTGCAAGCAAGACCAAACACTATTTATATTGGTAAGGTATATAGTATAGGTAACCTGACATCGCTAAAATACTGTCACATACAAAAAAACATACTTCAGACTAGAGCTGTGCCGATTCACAAAATTATGCTTAAGTGCAGAATCATCAATACATTTGGTTTTGATTATTTCTGTACATTATTCATACAGTTCCATCTTCAATCTCTTTTTACACTGTCCGCAAAATTTTGCTACGCGAGAAAAGTAATTTCATAATTTTTCACTACATTAACGTCATTTTACTCATTTTAACTTTGTTTTTATGGATTTGCAATACCTATGTATAATTTGAAATACGTACTTTATTTATCAATTTGCAGTTAATATACATATAATATCACACAATACATTATGTTGTGGTTACAAAAAAATGTGTATTTAGTCTTCAGGTAGATAAGGAAGTGGTAAAGGTGCTAGGCCTTGAGTGGGATGCAATCACTGATGCATACTCGTACCAAATTCACCAAGTAACTACAATCACAACCAGGAATGCCATTCTCTTTTAAATAACAAATACGACACTTTGGGTTGGATTACATGGTTTGTGTTTAATGCAAAATTATTCCTTTAAAAGCTATGGTTCCTGGGCCTTTTTGGGATCCAGTTCCACCTGATGAGGGGAAGGAGGAATGACAACGATTCATTACCCATATTCCAGTTCTCAGCCAGGTCTGCATTCCCCACCTGTATGTCCAGCAGACGAAATAGTCTATCAGATTCATGTATTCAGTTATGCCTCAAATCATGGTTATGCAGCAGTTGTGGAAGAAGTTTGGGCAGCAGTGAGACAAGGGTACATCTTTTACTTAGAAAGTCTCGAGAAGCACCACTGAAAACTGTCGCTCTTCCTCGCCTAGAGTTGTTCAGGGCACATCTCCTTTTGAAATTGATTGAGACAACAGAAGGTATTCTCTTAAAGCACATTACAGTTGAAAGTATTACAGCATGGTGTGACTCAACTGTTACTTTAGCATGGATCAGGACGGCTCCGCACATGTTGGAGACCTTTGTGGCAAACAAGGTAGCATACATTCAGGAAAGTAAAGTTTCAATTCACTGGTGGTATATTCAATCATGACATAAGACAACCCGACTGGCTGTGCTTCCAGGGGCTTGACACCTAATGATCTTGTTGGGCAAGTGGTGGGACGGACCTGAATAGCTGATATCTGAAGATAGCTACTGGCCGAATAAGGACTTTGCACCCCACAAACAAGAACGTTAAGTAGAGCTGAAGGTCAAGAGTGTCATTATGTCATTTTCAAGGCCTTAGTAATTAGGATTGTATTGAAAAGTTCTCCTCCTGGTCAAACAAGGTTCAGAGAGTCAAGGCCTATGTAGTTAGATTTATTACGAATCTGAAGACGTCGGCTGATAAGCGATGTGTTGGACCACTAAGCATAGCAGAGTTGGAGCATTCACGAGGGCTATGTTTGAAGCAAGTTCAGCAAGACTCTAAGGGTAATGTAGAGCTCAATTGCCAAGGGAAGGTGTGTTCACCCAGTCTTAGAAGACTATGCCCATTCCTCGATTCGGAGGGAATTGTGTGTGTAGGAGAATTCTTACAGAACTTTGATGTCAGTTTCAGTAAAAAACATCTAGTGCAGCTGCTCAAGAAAAGCCATGTTATGAATCTGGTGATTGATTTCTACTATACCTCATCCCTACACGCTGGCACCAATGCTACTCTGTCTGCAATTCACAAGGAGTATTGGATTTTCTCAGAAAAAAGTGCTGTGTAAGAAAGAGTGTTGAAATGCATATGATGTTTTCAATTCAGTGCTATTCCAACCCAGTCTGTTATGGGGAATCTTCCCACCAGAAGAATACGGTCAGCTAGACCTTTTCTTGCCGTCAGTATTGATTTAGGAGGTTCTTTTACAATCAAGGCATCTAACCTTCTTAATGTTAAGGTGACAAAGGCCTATGTGTGTTTGTTTGTCTGTCTGAGTACCAAGGCAGTTCACCTAGAAGTTGTGACTGCTCTCAGTACAAAACCTTTCTCAATGCTTTCTACAAGTTAACGTCCAGACGAGAATTGTGCAAGGACGTGTATACAGATTGTGGCACCAACTTTGTGGGTGCAAGTTGCTATCTATCTGATTTGTATAAACACATCATGACTTCTCCACACAAACTCCAAATTGCATACAGCTTGGTTTAAAAGGGAACACAGTGGCATTTCAACTGCCCATCTGCACCACATTTTGGTGGATTATGAAAAGCTGGTATAAAGTTAACAAAAAATCACCTGAAACGAGTTGTTGGCCAGCAAGTCCTCACAATTGAAGAGATAACTACTATCTGTACTCAGAGTGAAGCAGTGTTGAACTCACGACCATTGTGCACACTTTCCAAAGACCTGAATTATCTACAAGCCCTTACCCCTGCACACTTAATTATTGATTCATCACAGACTTCTCCTCCATGTGATAATTTTACAGACCTCCCAATGAAGAGACTGGACAGGTGGCAGCTGGTGCAGCAAGCAGCACAGTACTTCTGGCAGCAGTGGTACAAGGAGTACCTGCACACCTTGAAGCCATGTGGACAGTGGGTCCAGAGTCGTGGTGAGCTCAAGGTGGGCGAACTGGTGCTACTGAGAGAGGATAACCTTCTTCCACTCAAGTGGCAGCTGGGACGGGTCATCATGCTGCACCCTGGCAGCGATGGTGACTGAAATTAGTGTACACTGATAAACTTTTTGTTTATGGTTGGAGCTTTAGCACTCCGTAGCAAAATATTAAATTTTCGTCCCACTACGCAATGTGGAAATAAGACTAAAAGGGAACCACTGATTCCCTCCTTTAATGTTTGTTATTATGGGTCTCTCGTGGAGTGTCGGTAGGTTTAATCATTTGTTTGTCTGGCAGGGTCGTGGGTCTTCCCACGTTGGAAGATCTGGGGTGATATGGGTTAGGTGGAGGGAGCTTAATAGGAGGAGGGGAATCATACCCCAGGGTAAGCTTGACCACAAATACCTCCCTTCCCGGGAGTCTGGTCCAGTCTACTGTAAAGGCTGTCAAGATGCGTGACACCAGTAATAACTAGATAAAGAAGAGAAGAGAAAATAAATATATCATCCAAACAAAAGAAACCCTGCTATGAATGATTTATTTACCTCTGGCTTTACCCAACGCTTAGAAGGAGCTCGTCTGATAGGTTTCCTTATGGGACAAAATCTGGGATAATGGATATTACCCAAGTATGGGGATATTTAATATCTTACCAGCAGACGTGCAAACTGTGCACGTGACTGCTGGTTCTTGTATGAGTGTAGAAGGGCGAGAGGGTGCGGTAGGTTCCGAATAAATTATTAGTGGCCCTAATGAGTCAAATACTCAAGGTTGTGTCAAGGTCAATCTATTCCAAGTTGGGAATCCCAGTAGGACCTACAATCATCACCTACGAGCAGTTGTTCATTGCGTGGCTTTTCCTCAGGTGCAAGTAGACGTTCAATATCAGGAGGGTTCTAATCTATTTCATTGGGAGTATCTGAATGTACACTTTTAGGCAGTGCCTCTAATTATCTTTGAAGTGCTCATCTGGCTAACCTGCGGTGTTGACTAGGTTTACCTCTGTTCTTTTGCGGCATTTCCTAGAATGTGTAACACATAGGAGTGTACTCCTGCGGGAAACCAAGCGTATGCTCAAGCCCTCCTGAGTCCAGTCTTACTGCAGACTGCAACTCAGGTAATGAGTGGCAGATTACGTTGGAGTCATGGGTTTAGTTACTAAGACTTGTGGCTTGTAGAGAAATAACAAAGGCGCACTCTCACTTTATCCGGGGGTTACTCAAGCGCTCCTAAATCCAATCTTCTGCAGACAGGCTGAGGTAATGAGTTTTAGAGACTCTGGAAAACTGAGAGTGAATCCCACTGGAGATGTGGGCGTCCTGGACAATACTTAGATATTCCTGAGCCTTATGCAGGCGAGAGGGTATCCAAGCAAGTTCGGACTGTCAGTTCCTATCCGGCGTTTCAGTGGCTCATTGGACAAGACAATTTCTCAGGAGGGAAAAGGCGACCGCAAGGTGACTTTTTGAGTTGGCAGTACAATTAAAATTTAATTTTCACGTGTCTGCAATTGCTCACTGTGCTGGGAGCGGGTTGCTCCCAGCACAGTGTAGGCACAGAATTTATTGTCTGCCGGTGTGTAACTTGCCCGTATGAGTTTATTTATTCAATGATGGGGAGAAGTCGACAAGTAATGCGCATGTCCAATACGGAGGAAAGCGACATGCATCAACTTGGTTGTGTGGAAAATTGTAAATTTGGTGGGTGGGATGGTATGTTACGTGTCAGGGCTTGCAGTTATTTGCACACAGTTCTTTATTCTTAGTTTTTTCATTGGATTAACATTGTGTTTGTGCGGATATTTTTCACTACCACCAACTTTTTTTTTTGTTTGGCGAACTCTGGTTTTTGAAGTGAAACTCAGTGTTGTTTTGCATTCCGTTCAGCCAGAATATAATGTAGCTATTAAATTGGCTAAAACAGATGTTTTCAGAATCAGTTTTAATAGCTAAACTTTTTATAAAGAAACTTCAGAGTTGTCTTTGGACACGCACCATACTTCTATCTTTAAAAGTGTGCCATAAAAATATAGGGTTACCGCTTGTTTTCACATTCAAGTGAGTCACTGATGGAAAGACTTCATGCCAGATGAGGCAAGTGGTTAGTGAGAAAGAGTCAGTCTTGAAGCCTTCACTTTTCAAGGCCTCAAACACACTAAATAGTTGTACGCAGGTGGAATCCAGTACAGCAGGTAAGTGGCGTGCGACACACAAGAATGAAAAAGTATAAGGAATTCCGAAAACTTATTTTTCAAGTATTGTTTGAATTTTTCGGATGGCAATTGGTTGAAATCGCAGATGCCAAGTCTGCGGATAGTGTGAGCTGACTACAAAATTAATATGATTTGCCTCAACCCGCATACTTCAACGTAAATGATTACTTCAATGTAAATTTGCAAGATCAATCCTTGTATGTAGCTTTTACAGTATTTTCAATTTAGTTTGTACATCCTGTAGCTATATGTCACATCGGCCGCCAGTCACTAAATACAAAACGTCTATGGGTGCTATCTGTAAAGTGGGACAGAAATGCTTATTGATTGCGCATGCAGAACAACTGACAGAGCGAGATGGCAAACTGCTTCTAGGGTATCATTTTATGGAAGATTCCTGCCTATTAAAATTAATTAATTAAAAATTTAAAAACTTATCATTTATGCACCAGATAATTAAATATGGACTTCATGCAAAAAAAATTGCACAGTTTGGCATGTAGAGTTAGCGTAGGTCAAAATTGGTCAAAAATTTGCAAAAGCCTCCATTAAGTCCATATCTCTCTAATGACTATATTCCCAGAAACCATGAGGGGTTGTCTGCAGGGTTGTCTCACCTGGTTTATACTGTAAGTATTTCAAATGTTACCTTTGCAGAAACAATATTATATTGGAAAAATTAACAAATATGTAGTTTCTTATCAGCACACATTCAGCAGTTTTCTCTGAGTTTTTTCTCAAGTTGACCCAATCAACCAACTTCCCCATACTTCACATTGTACATAGAAATTAACAGCTTTGCTGATTACTAGAAACTACAATTCATATTCCTCCACAGTATAAAATATCATGTGCGTGCACACAGCATTAACACAGTGAGTCTTGCCAAAAAATTGATATTGGCCTAGCACTAACAGCCAACCTCTCTCCAACAAGTATTGTGTAGACCATGTCCTATCCCCTACAATAATTTCTTAGCACCTCTTCATTTCTATTTCATTTTTTTAAACCTTAACGCTTACAAGTGATATCTACCACAGGGATCTCAAGAAGACATTCAAGACTGTAAAACACAGCAGATAATAAAATTATCAGTTGTTACAAAGCAAGTAACTTTCTGCATGAAACCAGTTAGGCAATAACTTTCCTTAAATACAGTATTATATTTGGTGTTGACAGTATTTCAGGACAGAATGTGTCAAGAACACCAGATATTTTAACAGTGCATACACTCACCCTTCCCAAGTAGCTCGATGAGTATGTTCTCGTAGTTACGCTGTGACAGGTTAGGGGGCAGGTTGCCCACAAAGAGGGCAAGATTGGGGCCATGCGGGTCTTGCTTGAGTTGCAGGTAAAACCTCATCAGCTCCATCTGCCGGATCGAGTCCTTGCCGAGCTGCTTTACCAACTCCCACGGCCGTTCTGACCAGCTCAGCACGCGCTCAGTCACTACTACCACAAACGAAACCAAACTCCCTTTATACACTGTTCCACAACCATCAGATCTTAAAACTGAACATACTACATGACAGAGAACCTGTGATAAACTTTTCATTTATTAAGGGGAAGTAACACTTTGCATCTCTGCCATTTAAATTGACTGATTTGCAAACATAAATAGGTTTCATTTTCAGCCATCCAGAAGATAGGTATTCTATACATTTCTGACATGAAATATTTGTTCAACACACATGAAGCTTTTCAGGAATGTTAGAACCTTACATTTTCTTACATGACCTGCACCTTGGTACACGCCCATGCCATTATATTTAAGTCAAGCGCAGAGTACCTACATTCCTAATCTGAATACAGTGGAAGCACAAAAAAATTTTTATATCATGAAAAGTAAGTAAGGTGAAATGTTCTAATCTTTTTCCTGGCTACATCTAACACTTAGTAATAAATTATTTTTATAAAGTTTTAATATAAAAATAATCTATGAAAGCTTAATATAACAAACAAGTACCCCCTACTTAGAAAACAAGCCAACTAGTTCAATAATGGTAAAAGCTGTTAATGTTTTATTACTTAGCTTATTGTTGTGTAGCCACGATTAACAGTTACACCCAGTAACCCTTTAACTGCTCAGTACTTAACTGGCATCTCATACCCCCCAGTACTGACATATTTGAGGCTGTTTGACCAAATACGTACACACAAATAATCTATAATCACATTAGAAAACATCTGATTTAGCTATGTTACTTGCCAAATATTGTTTTTTTTTTTTATATAGGTACACCACTTAAAATACAATGAAACCCTGTTAAGAAGTTCCCACTTACGAAGTTTTCCTGCTTCATTAGTTGGATAACTATGCACCTTGTGTATCTGCACAGGTGTAATTTGACTCTCTTAAGAAGTTTTCCTGGTTAATAAGTATTATTTTTTCAGTCCCTTCAGAAACTTCATAACAGAGTTTTACTGTACTTACACTTTAATATTGTTCACTTTTATAACTTTGATGCCCCACAAGCATTGTCATCTACCCAGTCTAGCTTCGCCACAGCTGCGACCCCCACCTAGGAAGAGACATTACGCCGTACATGCCACAGGTCCAAAACCTCCTGTCTCCACCTCCCCTTCCCTAACAGAAACTCTAACAAGTTAACGATGCCTGCTTCCCAGCCATCAGGAGCGGGAGGAGGGGGATCTCTGATGCTGGTAAACACTACAAGCACCTATTAGGTAGGGCGTTAACTTTTTTATGTCGATAATTTTTTAGTGTGTGACAATCATTGAAACATACCACAACACAAAGTACAACTCCGCACAAATCATACATGTAGCGAGATTCTCATCCCTTCTTTTCTTTTTGTATTACTGCAAACATGCCAATGTCTTGTGGGGTTGTTCTTTTCTATTGGTGGAACATGGCTGGGAAAATGTCTCCGAGTAAGGCACAGAGGCATGTCTGCACTTGATAGAATTCTGCAACTCTGAGGAGAAAAGTTTGTCTGTTGATATTTCTGAAGAAAATGATATATCGGACGTAACTGAAAAAACAGCTAATGAAATGTATTACCCAGTTGTCATATACAATACATGTGCATTCAGGACGATTATGTCAACTAAATGGAAGAAAACTTTTTTAAACCATTTCAATACTTGCTTTACACATCCTACTGAACTAAGCAGCATGTTGTAATATGACCGAAGCCAGCATTCATTTAATGTATAAATATAATTATTCTTATCCAGAATTATTTTGTTAGGTTATGTGTCAGGCCGTACAGTTATTTCTTCTCTGTTATTTTGTAGGGTTAATTTTGTGTGCATGTGGTTATTTTCTCTGCCAAAAACTTTCCTTTTTGTTTAGTGCGTGTCCTGCCATATTGCAGAATGGCGAACTCTGGTGTTTGAAGTGAGTGTTGTTTTGCATTCAGTACAGCCAGACGTCATGAGGCCAAACTCAGTCAAAAATGCTTTATATTTTGGTCCTCCGGGTTGGATAAGTGATTTAGATAGTAAATACATTCTGCAGTTAAGCATTTTTAATGTGGTAATGCCGGTACACAGATATAATTCCATGTATTTGTCACGGTAAATGTACTTGCAGAGCGGGCCAGGCTATGATGCCTTTGTGCTGCGACTATGTGCGTTGTATCGTTTATCAGTTATATTCCTTCAGTTCATGTGTCGCGACCGCGTAAAACACGTCTGATAATGGCTCAAAAACAAGTTAAAATTAGATTGCACTAGTAAAGCGCAGAATACACAGACTTATTATGCTCACCGAGCATGTTGAAGTAGATTCAAGTCATGCAGGTTTATTCCAGGCTCACTGCAGAGATTTGCAAGAACTGAAAGGCGAATTTCAAGAGAATCTTCTGCTAGCGGCACAAGTGTATGAAACTGATTCGGTTCCAGAATCACAGACTCCATCGAGCAGGAATTGGATTTAATGTGCCATATTACAGCATACAGAAGTTTTTCTAAGCTCTCTGTCACTTGAGCAGAGCGACATGATATGTTCAATAATAAAAAACCTTCCAATTTAAAGCTTCTAAAAGTCATTGTCAGTGCACCTGAGAAATTATGCAAAATGGTAAATGTGATCAAGGAGAATCTGGGTGCTCTTAGGATTCTCAAATTTCCAGTAGGTGAGTGGAGCTTTGTTTTGTTAAACATTGTATTACCAAAATTGGATCAGGACACATTAAAACCAATTTGAGCTGGATCATAAGAATGTCAGCTTGCCTACCTTTAATCAGTTACTGCAGTTCATTAAGTCACTTTGCAAGGCTCTGTTGTTGGCCAATAGTGGCACATCAGTAGTCTCTGGGTTACATTGTCACCAAGTGGACTGTGTCTGGGCCTGGTTCAAGTGCTAAGAGTGAATTTATGGCCACCTCTGGCAGAGATGCATGTAATGCATGTCAAGAGACCCATTCCATTTATAAATGTCCTGAATTTCTTGGCAATATTATTAGAAGGAAGGCGAGAACAGGTGCAAGTAAACAATCTCAGTTTCAACTTTTTGGTTCACATCATGTAAAGAATTATACCACACAAAAGTCGTGCAATATTGCCATAGAAGCCATCATACTCTTCCTTCATAGTCCTGCACCTATAGCTGGTTCAGAAGATGAAATCAAACCTCCAATGTTGCCAACCGTGACAGAGGAGCAAGTTGAGGTCCTACCCGCAGAGGTGTCAATGACCTCTCGCAATGACTGTTTAAGTACTGTTGTGTTAGGAACAGTCTTGGTTCACATTAAGGATTCTCATGGTGCTTTAGTTCAAGTTCGTGTTCTATTTTAGATTCAGCGTCGCAATCATCCATCTCAGAAAGGTGTGTCCAGAGGTTGGGTTTGCGTCAATGCAGTGCTCTGGTTGCGGTAGTTGGGCTTAGCAACTCAGTTGTAAATGCCAACAAGGGTAAGGTGACACTCACCTTGATGCGTTTGCTGAGGACTGAAGCCAGTGTTGTAAACGAAATTCATTTTAAAAAACATTGCATGAGAGTTGCCTGCTGTACAGTTGCTCTATGAGGTGTGCCAAGAGTATAGAGGTTTGACTCTGGCCGAACCTACTTTTGACATTCCTGGGCCAGTTGATTTTTTGTTGGGAACAGATATTTACCCAGACTTAGTTGATGGTGGGCGGCATCAAGTCCCACAGAGATTTCCTACAGCTCTGCATACTGTGCTTGGCTGGGATTTTATGGGGAGGATTAACCATACAGCAATTACTGTCCCCAATAGTGTTGTCTCCTTTATCACCGCGACACAGCCAGGTCTCACAGCCACCCTATGAAGGTTTTTGGAGTGTGAGGAATTGCGTGCAGAAAAGCATGTTAATCCAGAGGATGATGAGTGTAAACACCACTTTGTTCAGGCTCACAGCCATACTCCTGTAGGATGATATATGGTTAGACTGCTTCAAGCATCCTCATGATCTTGGTGACTCCTATTGTTATTTTTAAAGTCTTTTTCTTTTTCTTTAAACTTAGTATTCCAATTTTTTTTCTCAGATGAACTCTCTCTCTCTAAGCACTGAAAGAAAGAAAGAAGCTTCACAGCAAAGTTAAGGGTTGTATTTGATACCTCTGCTCGTACTACATCTGGAAACTCACTCAATGATGTGCAGATGACCGAGCCAAAACTGCACAGGGATGAAGTTGAAATCATAACTGATTTCCATCTCCATCCATTAGTATTTACCATGGATATCTGTAAGATGTACCGCCAGGTATTAGTACATCCAGAAGATATGCCATGTCAAGTGATTCTGTGGCGAGAGAATCCATAACTACCAACTCAATGTGACATACAGTTTCTCTTCCGCCTCTTTTAGCCAAGAGAGCATTACAGCAGCTTGCCATAGATACACAGGTCAAATACTATAATGCGGCAACAATGGTAATGGAAGTCATCTTCATAGATGATATTATAACTGGTTCATCCTCAGTTTCAGAAGCCCTTACCTTTGCAGAGAGAACTAATTGACCTACTTAAGCAGGGATGTTTTGAATTAAGGAAATAGGCAAGCAACTGTAAGTCTGTAATGGAGGCCATACCAGAGAGTCACAGAGAGTGTCCAGTTAGTCTTCAGAAAGACAAGGAAGTGATCATGGTGCTAGGCCTCGAGTGGGTGGCAATCACTGAGTAATTCTTGTACCAAATTCCCAAGCAACTGCAATCATAACCAAACATGCCATTCTCTCTTAATTCACAAAAAAATACTACCCTTTGGGTTGGATTACACAGTTTGTGTTTTGTGCAAAGTTATTCCTTTAGATGCTACGGCTCCTGGGCCTTGGTTGGGATGCAGTTCCACCTGATGAGGTGGAGGAGGAATGGCAACGATTCATTACCCAGATTCCAGTTCTCAGCCAGGTCTGCATTCCCCACCTTGTAATTCCAGCAGATGAAGTAGCCTATCAGATTTATGTAATCAGTAATGCCTCAAATCATGGCTAAGCAGCGGTTGTAGAAGAAGCGCGGGAGTTTAGCATGGGTCAGGATGGCTCCACTCACACTGAAGACCTTTGTGGGAAAACGGGTAGCATACATTCAGAAAAGTAAAGTTGCAATTTATTGGCGATATATTTGTGTAGAATAACTTCAAGAAGCATCAAGCCTTACTGATTATGGAAAAATAATCGAAAACTTTCTTTTCTAATCATATTTTACTTTGTGTAGTCACCTAAAGAAATCACAAACCTAACAGAGACGTTCTAAACAAAACAAAAAATTTATGATGAAATTTGCATAATGTACATAATTGCCATTGACTTCAATTTTTAAAAGGGTACTCTTCATATTATATCCTATTTTGATGTATAGTGGTGTTTCATGCGAATGGTGTGTTAGTTAACTTCATTGCCACAATACTCATTTGCAAAGCTTAGCAGTCGACTGAGTCCACAGAAGGGCTCAGCTTGACTACCACTTAGCTTCCTTTACACATGTTATTTTTCTGCTGTGTGACATGTAGGCGAACCAGGTAGAGGTTGGTTTTTATTCTCCGCACCAGGCAGCCACAGCAGGATAGCTAGCTGACACAAGCCTTGCGAGTGGGGCTTTGGGCAATATTTATTATTTCATTTAATATTTATTGCAAAAATTACAAACATATTTTATCTAACCCAAGGGTCAAATTTTATTCCATGTGACACCACTATATCTTTGCAATCTATTTACAGGTTCAACTCTGTAACCATTTATTTTACCCACCCAAGCCTTACCATTATTTGTGTAGGGCGGCACACAACCAAAAAAAGAAGCCTTGTAAGTAGCTATCGTCCCGGATATTCGATTCACGACATGACCTTACACAACCCAAGAAGAGCTCACGAAAAAAAAAAAAAAAAAAACACCAAGCTTCATCCACAGCAGGTAAAGCTGCGCGCCATGGAGGAAAAAAGAGAGAATGTCAGTTCACCATGCACCAGAGCGAGAGATAGAGATGTCTAGCCAGCCAGCGCTTTGAAGAAATCAAATATAAGTCACGCATCACCTGTGGCCATGGTCATCGAAGCAGTCAACTGACTCTGCCACTCAAGGTTGATCAAATATAAGTCACGCACCACCTGTGGCCATGGTCATCGAAGCAGTCAACTGACTCTGCCACTCAAGGTTGAGCACAGAGCAGAGAGTAATGCACACAAAAAAGGCAACAGAAGAAAACAAGGAGAGAAAAAATTTTTCTTGAGGGGACAGTTCAACATTCCCTCAAAAGAATTTCTTACACATCTTGTTCCTTCATGGATGAGTCTTCGTGCAATGAAGAGGGGGCAAATTGACAGATGATGTATTTTTAACAATGATTTACTGACTTCGCCTCATCAGTGAGCAAGTCTTGCTGCTCAATTTCTACAGAGTTTTCATTGTTACCATGCATTATGAGACGCAAGATTGTACTGTCTACTTAGGCTCATGGGCAGACACTCCTGCCTGAACATTGTTCTGTTCAGCGGTCGAGCCACCAAGGCTATGCATCCAAGGCACTTCAGTACCACAGCACGCCGCCAGATGGCTCTACCAGTACGATCTGCGCATCTCGATTCTCTAAGCCGGCCGGTGACATGACGCCTGAGGAAGCTATGCTACATTACCCCCCTTACCATCGACCACTCCTATCCAGCAGATTGGAGGGGTACACCAGCCAGAGTATAAATAGCGGGTCGCTCGCTCGTTCATGACCAGATGAGCCGAACTGTCGTGGGATGAACATCGTGTTCGTGGATGCTCTCTCCGGGATCTGCTCACACCTTGAGGATCAGCGAAGTTGAGGTGTTTCGGCGAGTGCAATGGGACAATGGCAGCTTGATGCGGCGACCATTCCGCAACTCATCGCATCCCCAGGTGGCGGACCGAAGATCCTCAGTCTCTGTGGTGGCTGGGAATATTCGAATACCAGCCTGCAGACCATCTGGCCGGTGCAAGAGCACCATGGCACTATAACCCTGCTCAGCCACGATGCATGCACCCATTATAATAACTAAACATGACCTAAGTTGTGTATGGTTGCCCTGAGATGCAGTCCATTCTCCAATTGACTTAGCTAATAATATGCATGCTGGAGGGCACGTTGAATTATGAAGGTGCTGATGCTGGCGTAGCAGGATTTGGGGGTTTGCCGATAAAAGTAAAAAAAAAAAAAATTACTCATGAATAGAGGTACATTAAAAAAGCATTTATGAACACATTTTGTAGCATTTATTTTGTAGTTTTTAGCATTTTTATAGCATTTATTGTGTGATCTGTAGTGTTTTGTAGCATATATAAAAAAACTGGGAAAATAGCATTTCAAAACTTTTTTTTCGTGCTATCCCTGTAAGTGTTGACATTTTAGTAGTGCATTTTCACTAAAATTATTTTTATTGGTACATCGACAATTTAAATAGATTTCGGCATGTACAGGACGCACATTTTTACAAAAAAAGAAAAAAACCACAAAAAGTGGGGTACAGCTTATTTACGCAATATTGGCATTAAAAAAAATTCTACCCCCATAACACGTTTAAGAATTTTTTTCAAAATACAGTACATTTTAATGTACTAACTTAGTTTCTAAGGAAGTAAAATAAAATAAGAACAAATGAATAACTTTTCACTCGTGCAATAATTTAACATGTTGTCGAATGTGCATCAGGTATTTAACAGAGTTTTCACAGCCTGTGTATGGGTTTTGAAGGGGGAGGAAAGAGGAAAAGTAGTGAAAAGATGAGACAGCTATTACCACACCGCCTCTAAAAAGAGGGGGAGGGGGGGGGGGGAGGGAGAGAGAGAGAGAGAGAGAGAGAGTAGAATAAAAAAGGGGCTGCTTGTGATAGCTGCAGCCATAGGGTGTGGGATGTTAAGTGTGGGTATGACTAGATGAAAGATTGCCTCAAGAAGGGAGAAGAGGGGTGTATGGATGTGGCTACAAGGGTTGATATTGGATAGCAGAAGAGGGGTATGGGCATGACCTGGAGGTAGGGAAGGAACAGAGTGATGGCTGTCGAGGGGCGGGAGGAGGCGGGCTAAGTGTGGAATGTGGGCTGCAGCAGAGGGGTGAGAATTTGGCTGGCCAGAGGAGGCCTGGCAGCGACTGCTGCCTCCTGCCACTGGAGTTTATTAACGAATGCATGAGCAAAATACATACACGGATCTGTATTTTGGCGCTAAAATAGGCAGTTTACTTACCTAATTTCTTATATTTTATTTGAAAAACAATATCGATAGTGATAAAACTGCAAGGAAATGTAAACAGAGGTAGTTACTCAAAAAGATAAGTTATTTCAGATATTTTTTCTCATTCGTGAACTTTCATAAAATTTCGCAAATATTTAGCTAAAAACAGAACATTTTGCATCTATTACACATTTAATACACTTGCGAATTTGACGCACCTTTACTCATGAATAGTCTTCATTTTCTCCACCGCAAACTTTGCTGGAGAACTTGACCAGCCTGCTCGTTAGCTCCAACCTCCAGCTCCTTTGTCTCCACCACAACTTGTTGCCGGAGATATCCTTTTACCAGCCTGTCTTCACCGCACACTGTGCAGAAGATCCAACCAGCGCCCACATCATCTACACACCTAGACACAGCAGCCCCTTCTGGGCAAACACTAGTAGAAGCAGTACCAGTTCAAGTTAGTTTCATAACGCTCATCTACCCTGCCATTGTTAGCTTACACCCAGCTCGCCTTCACCTGGCTCAGCGCAGGTTAAGCTTTTGTAAGCTCTTGCCAACATTAGGAAGTAATGCAACACTACTCTGTTTACTACCCGTAATTAGGAATAAACAGATGTTTCTAACAAATCAAGGGTATCTTTCCCGTAGTTGTAATTCCTCTCCCAGTGGACCTCACGCCGTCCAAGGAATTGAAGGTGACCAGGGATTTTACTCAAAATGCAGCAAACCAATCTGAGTACCCACACGCACATTGGACAGCCACCTTCTTTGTGCACCATGGTGGGCAAGAATGGTAGAGTCCAAACACTAGGTATTCTGTTTCTTGAGGTCAGCGTTCTTGCTCAGTTGCTACTCTTTTCACTGTACCCATGGTGCTGGAGTTAGTGTTCCCTGAATTGGGGAAGACTGTTCCTCCTGAGACACTCATCCACATGCTGGAACTGACCACCAGTAAGACCTGACTCTCAATATTCACTGTGTTTTGACACAAAATGCTGGGATAGGGATACAGTCTTCGGTTGGTAGACACTGCACGTGGCTGTACACCTGTTCAGGACAACACATCAGCTGCTTTCTTTTGACGGACATGAGAGTGTGATAATGTCCTGATGCCCTACTCCCATCGGAGTGGTATCCGAGAGGTTAGACAGGTGCTCACTGCCTCTGGGCCTCAGCAGGAGCTTAGCCCCACCTGGCCACACTCACAAAACTCTTACAGATGGATCAAGGCCAAGCATTGTGCCACCTGCAGAGACCGTCCAAGGCAGAAATTCCAAGGACCACTTCATAAATCTCATTCGTCTGAGTGAGGAAACACACACCGTGTTTGTTGCATACTTAATGAGAGAGGACCAGTCCTTAGGAATCGCCAACCCACGATTTTGGGGACTTGAGCAGGTAAAACCAATCCCTATGACAGACGCAACATTCGAGCTCCTACCTATTAAACAACGCAGCTCAAACTCACGTCAGCCAGAGTTGACACAGGTTAAACAGTCTCCACAGGTTACACGTAGCACACATATACTGCCTAGAGCCAACCCTCTGAAAAGCAAAATCACTCTCTCGGAACCTGATTTTGTGCGCTGCCATAAAGCTACCAGGCCAGTACTTTACACTGGACATTCTCTAGTACCACTGAATCCATTACCAGAAAGCCTCCGCCCCCAGGTGCACCTGGCCTAGCACCCACCAAAAGTCTTTTAGACGTGGTGATGATCCTCCACCAGCCTCAGGGCTTCACAATTCAAATTGATATCTTCTATAACTTGTAATATTTTTACCTGTGTTGGGCTATCTAATGATGTGCACGGTCAGAGTCTTTTAGATAACATGAGACCAACACACGCTGGTGATCTGTTATTTATATGTTTAGCTTGTGTTTCGTGCCAGCCACCCTCACTAGACACGTTGGTTGGTGACTGGGAACGAAGTTGCTCATTATTGCACCGGTAACTAACTTATTTGCAGAGACTTAGATCAGCTTTGGTATAAAGTTCATTGTCGCGGGTCGTTTCTGGCGTACCTGCCTTCCTAGGGAGTTCTTTGGCCAAAGACGGTATAGCTGGTGTAGGCTGGCTAGAACTGACGATGCTAGCAGTTGGTTGCAGGAAGTTGATACCGTGGTGACCAACACGGTATACTGTCGATTCCACGCTGCTGACTCCGGGCTCCAGAACCTGGGGTTGGCTACCCCGTACCTTACCTGGGCACCCTGTATTAATCCTTGCACCACTGAGTGATATTCCCTAGGAATACAAATGTGTGGAGGGAAATATATGTACACATACACTGAAGAGGAAGGCCTCTCTAAAAGATGGGTACGTGCGGTGCTATCACATTCAGCTTGCCTACTAGAAGTAGGAGGGTCTAGTACACACAATTGCTTGGCGATGGTACGGGCCATCCTTTGCTATTTCCTCTGTGAGAAAAGCCTTTCTCCAAAAGTCATAGAGGTTGGATTGACATTTAACTATAGTTACTGTGTGTCGTGAACACGAGATAGTGCCCTACCTTAGTGTATTTCCAGCAGTGGCTGTCGACTCGAGCTCGATGATCCAGAAAGCTCCCCACCACTTGCGGGCAAACTAGGAGCATTGAGTCATATGGGCCTCCTTCCTGCCACTAATGGGTGTAGGTCGCAACAAGGTATAGGCCGTAACCCTTGAGCAAATACCTTCACCAGCACCTAGGTGCTCTGGTTAGGATACAACTCAAGAGGACTGTCTCTTCCCTGTTGGATGAGTTACTAGTGGTTGAGACTGTTCTATTCCCAGAGGTGTAGAACAGGTGACAGTCGAAAGGTGTGTTTATTAAACGCACAAATTCCTGAAGGTGATCCGCAGTCCTACTCTGTTTCGTACTGGTACATCTAAACCCGGTCTCGGTTCACAATACACAGTAAGTATTATTCCTAGGGGTCAAGGGAAATACCTCTATAACAAATACCCTTGGTGAAGGAACAAATCTGTATTTATTAATAACGTAATAAACAAAGTTATGTGTGCTATCTCCTAACCAAGCGAATGTGAGTATGGAAGTAATATACGCTTTACAGGTGTAGGCGACCTGCTTCTATTTACCCAAGAAGACTAATGGTGTTGACGGCAATGAAAACAACTCAGTCGCAGCTAACTATATCAAGGGGCGTCTAGAAGAGACAAATGTAATAAAAAGGAACCACTACTCTAATAGCAGTGGGTGTAGTTGCGCCTACCATCAAGTAGAGGTGGCTGCTGGTCCAATAGGAGCAGCAGCGAAAGGTGTGGTGTGGTGCAGAAGAAGAAAAGCTTCTGGTAAATGGTGGTGGTTGTCAACAATGGTAGCTTTTGGAAGCTGGCGGTGGTTGTAGACAATGAAGCCTCTGGTCACTGCAGGCTGCAGAAGAGCTTCTGGTGACAGCAGCCTCTGGTAGCTGCTGAAGACTGTTGAGCAGTAGATGGCCCCAGCACACAAAGTGAAGGAGCGAGCTACTGGATGAGGAAATAACTTGCGAGCACAGTCATGCACTGACTTTTATAGTCCAAAGGACAGGTGCAGCACCGGACCACGGTGGGAGGTGTGACGTCGCCTAATGACGTCCTTCTCGTGCGAGGCCAGGATGGTGGTAGCTACCCTCTGCCCAGCCGCTTGGCTTCGTGCATATTCAGCGGCGCTCGGTATTGTCCAAAAGCGGTTGACAGCTTGTAGGCAGCGTGGGGGGCAGCAAGCTCGCTGGCTTGCGCAACCTTATTTTCCACATGTTTGGAATAGCCGTACAGGGTCGTGGTGATCCAAGACACTCGTGTAATAAGTTGTAGGGTTTGACTCTCTCTTGGGTGAAATAGAAATACTTGAGTCAGATGAGTCTTAGTTGTTGTATATATAATACAGGAAAGCAGAATGGGTCAATTTATTTTGTATTTAATAGAAATTAAAAACTGTGAGAGCAGCAATGTGTTGACAACGGTTAGTAAGAAATTGTTCACAGTTAAAATATTGTATTAACATATTTTTGTTGTATCCTATTTGTAAATTATATGTTGCCTATTTTAAATATTTAGGTAGCCCCAATGAAAATGTATATTTCATTGTTACAGTTAAAAATAACAGCGCAAAATATTGGGCGTGGGCCGTAGTGATATGGTGTTTGTTTTTCGACCAAGGAAGAAACAGTCGGCTAAGTGGAGCTTGTCGCTCTCTCCATCAGGAAGTTTCGCATTTCTAGCAGTAGCGGAAAAATATTACATGTTTTCAATTTTGTCATATTTCATACTTATTTTAGTTTATTTAGATGTGATGGCAGGAGGGATACAAATTCTAAGTTGGCAGAAGTGGCAAGCCATGACATGGAGTGTTGCGTTTTGCTAAATGAAGCATTAATTTTTCTTGCTCCGAAAAATACTTCAAATTACCACATCATCAAGTTTGTGCACGTGTTTTTTATGATGTTGTGATAAATCTGTGTTTCCACGGCAGTAATATATCAATTGTAACATGTGTCGTGATTGCTACGTGTGAAAGGGCGTGGCTGCCACTTCCTTCTTCTATGGTGACTGCATCGTGATCATTATGCTGGCCTGGTGTGTGTGTGTGATTTCAAATATTGGATGTGCAAAATGTATACATTTTAACCATGAACTGTTTTTATGACAAAAATAATCATTTAAATTCATATCTGTTTATTTATCACAATGTTGTATCTTTGCCCTAGGTGTTTGAAACATAGTTTTATAACGTACTTACGTTTCTGTCATTTGAATGTTTGCCACAATCCAAACAAAATACTAAGCCCAGCCAGATTTATTTAATAACTAATGAAATGAACCCAGAATACAGTAAGCAGCAATGCGTAGAAATATTAGTGGAATAAAAGTTACGGTAGGCCTATTATTTGTGTGTAGGTCCACCACTATCTCCAATGTTTGTGCTGCTACGTAAAAAAATTAGTGACACGAGTTGCATGCTTGAATTTACTGATTCTGTTCGTTGGAATGGCTGTTCCTTCGATTTGATTTTTATTTCAATAGGGTTAAACACAACAGCGACTAAATATTAACGTGTATTACGTTTGATGTGTTATGTCATGTATAACAAATATGTTAACAAAATAGGTAAAATAATAACCATAGGAATTATCAATAGATATTTTTAAAATGCCATAAAGCTGACCTAAATATTGTTACAGACCTAAATTAAAAATATTAGTACATAATGGTTTTTGAAATATGACAAGAGAATTCTTTGAACAGCTGTAAACAGTAAACAACATATTTGACAGTTATAAAAGTAGAAGTCACATGGCAGTGTTAAATTTAGATGTAGCGGAAGGATACATAATCAATAACCAAAAGTAGAAATTAAGCATGACTTCAGAAAAATCCGAAGATACCATGAAATAGTGTAATATTTCATTGCGATGCAGACCTAGCCAACGATAGAAATAACATTAAGTCCATCACTGGAGTGGCAGAAACATTGGGAAAAGGACCAATTATTTGGGTTTCAAAGAAACAAACTTATTGGTGTGATCACCAGCAGCTGGCATAATTGGACTCCTTCTGAGTAGGAACACGTAACTGAGCCTTAAGCTAGCTTCTCTCTCCCTTCCATATTGAGCCTATTGGTACGGATATTGGTTTCTTGGAGTAACGCCTTTGGGCGATCTTTGTATTAGTGATATGACTTGAATAAAAGTAGTGTTTTGATATAGCTGAGTGCTCTTTCCTCTAGCTACTACCATCCCCCATATGAATGTGTGACTTGACTTGATCCCGTCAGGACAGGCCACAGCAAATGGGGAAGGCGCCAGCACTTCCAACCTCCCCTTTTAGCTTGTAGCAATTACAATTACAATTACAATTAAAGATTACCATAAATCTGTAAAGTTCATAAGGCAGGAAATCGTGGAAACACCTCTCGTTCCTCACCACCCCACAGGGTTCGCACTCCCGGCCAATGTGTAGTTTAAAGACATTCAGTCACAGAACTTGTTTACAGCCGTAGTAAACAATAGTAGCATTGAAAGTGCTCATTTAAATGCCTGCAGTATTGCTACTCAGCAAATCGTGGACGCTCCAGGGCACACACACAAGTTTGCTGCGTCGCCAAATTTGTGGTCGTACAAGTCACCCATTGTATTATAGAGTAGAGAGCGTGTGTGTATGCTTTAGTTTATAACATAAAATTAATGCATGCTAAACTGCAGCACTGCTGTTTGGGCCGTTTTGCTTTTTGCTAGACGCAAATTTCCACAAGGGAGGGCGCAAAGTGGATATTAAATATTATAAAAGCTTTGTGTGTGCATGTTAGAGATTAAGGCTCAACTACACAGTCACATACTGATATGAGGACATGAGTAAGCCACAGAAGTCTGCGTCCAAATCAATCAGGAAATTCATAAAACATGCAACAGTTGATTTAAGCGACGCAAGCATACAATAGAGCCAAAAGTACACAACACCCCGAGTTACCCACGGAGATTACAGAATTGACTGATTTAGAACATACTTCACCAACACAACAGAATGCAGAATTAGACTATTTCTTTCATGACACTTACTTACCTATAACGAACGGATACCTGAGTCAGCGTCTACTTAAAACACTTCAGGCAACAGAGCCATTTTCAATTTCAACAGCTTGTACCAACACAGAAACAACAGAACACAAGTACACCAACATTAATAACAACACTGAACATCAATATGAGAATGACACAAATGACAAACATGCACAACAACCACCACAGTACATTTCAAAGCACCCAGAATCAATCCCCAGAGCAAAATAATGAAAATGTTCACGAATTTCTGGAGACCTACAACGCAGCCAGCAAAACCAATGGGTGGTGCGAAGTAGAAAAACGCAAGCGACTTACAGTTTACTTACAAGGCACTGCTAAGCGGGCATACGAAAATGTATACTACCCACACAATGGAGAGTTAACATGGGAACTCATTGAGACAAAACTAAAATCCATTTTCACACCCACTGATGATATTGAAAAGTACACAAACTTGCTTTATGGTACAAAACAACAACAAGGACAAAGTTGCCAGGCACAAAAGGAAAACCTGACATTTTACAAAAACAAATGCAAACCTAACTTGCCAGAGGAAGACATTGTAAAAATTATTTGGCTATCCCTGTTACCTACTATAGCAGACAAAATAACAGCTTTGCAAAATGACACACTAGACCAACTGCTTAGCAATTTAAGGAACATTGAGTTAGGAATCCACTAATATGACGAACTCATGGAAACCCACACTCAAATTGCAGAACACACAAAACTCCAGACGGAGATTAAGACACTGAAGGTTCAGTTAGCCGCCCTAACACAAGAGTTGAATGTCACAAACACCAACACCACACAATGAATTCCAAACACACCAAAACAGACACCCCACTCACAGAATCATGCCAATTTACGTCAGGGCGGAACCAAACATGTCACTACACAGGGTTCAGAACAGGTTATACTACAGAAACCCACCCTGCCAACACCATTATAACTATGCACACCGCTGTCCCCTTAAGGAAAGTGTGTAGTACCAAGGAACGGCCGCAGGGTAAAACACGTCAGGAAAGCCAGGCAGAAAGACGAGTCCCGCCCAATGAAAAGGTCACACGCATTATTAACACATTTCAGGCATTATTTTCCAAATGTGTACCAAATTGATCTTACATGGAAATTGCGCGATTCAATGCAAAAAGTGAAAATCTTGTTCACACAAGCTAGAGCAAAACGACGTGCTTACAAAGGCTTCAAACAGGAAAATTTCATTACAAATTAATTTCCCATATCACATTTCAAGCACCCCAAAGCAGGGCAGAAAAGCAGACCACGGAAGGGACCAACACTCGCAAGGCCACACACGTTTATCAACATCGCGAGGCACCCGTGAAACGTAACTCCCTCGTACACACGGAACCGATGGCCGCAGCCGAGCATGCGGCCCGGAAGGAATGCGCTATGCAGCTAAACAGTGATGTCAGAGGCACGCGCACGGCCTTCATCGGACCCTGGTTGCAGACGGCCTTCATGTACGTGCTGTGTACGTATAAAGGTCACCAAGCCGTGGCTTGCCCGCTATTCCCCAATCAAGACAAAGAATTTCAAACAGACATTGTGGTGCGCTTCTGTAACTTCAAACAGCGTTTTGCCATTGGGCAAACAGAGATCTAATTGCTGCACACGGGAAGTGAAATCACTGTAAACACAAACAAGGTACCGGTTGGCGATTATGACAAGCGTGAGGGCAACCTGAGCCACTGGCCCTACTTAACTGTCAACACAAACAACACACACCGGTCGCCAAGGACGAGTGCCGCGTCAGTTACGTGAAAACGTCAACACCGCGCATCCTTGTTCAGCTTGGCGGTAAAACTTACAATGATCTGTTGGACACCGGTTGTTCGCAATCTTGTATGGCGTCAACATTAGTTACTAAAGGGAAACGACTTCTGGTAACAGAAACATTTTCATTGGTAGGTACCACACAGGACATCGAGGTCACTTGATTTTAAATTTAAAGTCAATATTAACATTCACGGGCATTACTTCATCCAAGAATTTTCGTTAATTGATAATCTTAAGTTAGATATTATCCTTAGCGTGGATTTCATGAAACAATACGACGTAGTTCCGGTCCTCACCAAGAATGTCATATTTATGTATGCATCTAATAACAACAAAGTTATACACATACCGATCAACACAACACCATTGAGTACGACAAGTAACTGTATAGAATACTACATTCACAAGATCAGCACTACAGATACACAAACATTGAGCGAAACACTAGGCAACATAAATTCTAGTTTACCTAATCGCCAACAGCGAGAATTGCAAACAACACTTGAACAATATAAAGACAGTTTTGCTAGCTCCATTAATGAGCTTACAGAGACTAAAGAATATGAAATAAAACTAGAACTAACAACGGATAAACCTATTCGTACTGGCCCTTATCGTATCAACCCTAAATTGCGTGAGCAGGTTCTGTACCAAATACAGCAGATGCTCGATTCCGAAATTATAACCTCATCTGATTCTCGCTACATTGAGCCAAGTTTAGTAATTTCCAAGCGACAAGATGGCTTACGATTCATTACAGATTTTCGACTTCTAAACTAACACCCAAGAAAGTGCAATATCCCATACCATGCATGGAGGATATTATTAACACCCTACAGAACTCAAAATACACATCCTCTATTGATATGTTCAGTGGCTTTTAAGCCATCCCTGTAGGTCAACAAAACCGAGAAAAACTCACATTTAGCGTTGACAGCGTCGGTTTGTACGAGTACATACATATGCCAATGGGCCTTGCACCCGGTCCAAACTATTTCCAAAATTTTGTTGGCATTATGCTAGGTCCCTTGCGCTGGAATACATAAGTCGCATACATTGACGACATCCTCATTATAGGCAATACATTCAGTAAACAGCTCGAAAACATCAGAAAAGTAATGGAAAGACTGCGCAAATATAATGTTAAAATTAATAGCAAAAAAATGTAATTTCGCACAACAGGAAATAAAGATCCTCAGCCACTACATTACGCCGGCAGGGATTCAGTGGGATCCCGAGAAAATTACCACCATTCAACAAATGGCGCCACCCAAGAATGCCAAACAAGTCCGCACGTTCCTTGGACTTATGTCCTATTTAAGGAGATATACATTAAACTACGCCCAACTTACGGAACCATTAACTGAATTAACCAAGGAAACAGTACCCCTTAAGTGGTCGCAACAGGAACAAATTGCGTTCGACAAACCAAAAGCTGCCCTAATTAAACCACCCATCCAGGCAAAATTTGATGAACACAACTGAACCATAAATATAAGCATGTGACACGTCGCAAACTGCGATAGGCGGAGTTCTCATGCAGGAAATTCTGAACACCAAAGAACATACCATCACTGCATTCACCTCCAAAAAGTTATGCTTAAATGAAAAAAATGGTCAGCCACAGAAGAAGAACTTTCTGCTATAAAATATTTCATCATCTGTTGTAAGCAATATCTCTACGGCCACAAATTTGTAATAGAGACAGATCATGCGAGCTTGCATTATCTCAAGACTATGGACGAACATAATGTTCACATTCAGAAATTGGCTATCGTGTTAAAATACGACTTACAAGTGCGCATCGTCAAGGGCAAGCTCAATACACTCGCAGACACAATGAGCCGTATTCCGACCGTAACAGTAGCTGACATAACGTGCATTAGCCATAACAGTACTTACACAGTGAAACCCACATTCCTGGAATGCAAATAATTTTACAAAGTACTAACGGAGACTTTACTCCAAAATCCAGACAAAGACCAGGAGGTTAAGAATAACATTGCAAAATGCATTACAAACAAATGGCCAGAAATTAAAACTTTATTTAAGGAGGATATCCACACCACAAACAAAGCACGCTTCGTAAAAATAGTCATAAATGAGGAATACTTCCCCTTGCAGGCAACTGCTAAAATCATTACAACATTATATCACGTTAACATTTAAATATTAATGCAAAAACCACACCAGCACAATTAAAATCACATGCATCGACCCACGTTTACAATGTTGTATCCTAATTACACAAAACAACCACACAACAGACTGCCAACTAGTCTGTAGATACCAGCAAGAATATATTAAGGTCGACGACGACTCCCTTTTATTCATAGCACCACTAAATGAAAACATCATGTCACCATTACTCGCTGAATACACGAATGACCCACACATACAGCAGTTGAAATTAGTGCTCACTGCCCAGATCAAGCAACGGCTAAATACCATCGCCTAGCCAGATGATACGCCATATCAGGGAATGGGGAAATATGAATGAAACAGAGTACGCCCACTGGGGAAAAGAAACTTACACTTGTCCCACAATACTACGTTCTGCCACCCACCATGAAGCACTAATAGGGGATGGCCACTTCGGATAATTTAAGACCCTAGAAAATATGAATGCATACTATTGGGACAGTATGAATAAGGATGTAAAAGACTATATAAAAAAAACTGTCCCATATGTCAATTCGTTAAGGCCCCTAACCCGAAACAGATTGGACAAATGACCCCTATTCCACCCCCCCTCCCCTTCTACATTCTTGGGGCCTAGATGCAAAAGGGCCTTTGAAAACTTCAGCATCCGGAAATAAGTGCGCCTTGGTAATGACGGAATTTCTCACCAGATATGCAGTAGCCCTTCCAGTAAAAACGATAGACGCGATAACCTGCGTCAACTTCATTATAAATGTTATTTTACAATTTGGCTGCCCTAAATGTATCCTCACTGACAGAGGAACATCTTTTAATGAGGAACATGTTTCAATAATGAAATGATGGCAGAATTATTTCGAAAATTATAGATAAAAAACTTCAGACGACTACATATAACCCTGCGTGCAACGGTTTAATGGAGCAGGTAAACAAAATTTTATCCCAGCATTTGAGCTCATGTGCTAGCAAAGACCCCGCGCATTTGGACGATGACGTCTCCTACATTTTATTCAATTATAATACAACTGTCAACAGAAATACGAAGTTCACTCCCTTCTTTCTTCTTCACGGGGGTTGAAGCAGTACAACCGCCACATGTACTCCCAGCGAGCCAACAATTGGTGTCAGAAATTACAACAGACATGGGAACAAGCTCACGTGAACTTTATCGCTTCGCAGCAGAGGCAAAAGCAGTTGTTTGACGTTAAATACCGCCCGAATGAGTTAGAAAATCAGCCAATTTGTGTGGATTAAAAACCACGCACGCCACAAAGGCCTTTCTTTCAAATATCAGGGCCCGTACAGAATTCATGACATACTTAGGCCATCCACACGATAGCGGTGGAAATTCAAAAGAGAGGACACGGTCAAATAGATACAGTCAGCACACATAACATAAAATCTGCTAATATTAGGAACTAAAGAATGCCCGTCTGTTACAGGGGGGAGACTTAAGCCATTCTGGAATGGGTCTCGCCACATTCATTGCAGTGCTACCTGTGCTGGGGTTCTCAGTGAGCGCAGCAGATCAGCTCTATAAGATACACCATGGTGTCTACTTCGCGGAGCTGATGCCTCAGCTACAGTACGAGGAAACCATCCCACTTTTGTTCACGCTGCCGTTGCAACAACCCCGTTCGCCAACCAACGTCGAAGTGTGGTTCCACAGCAGCTGTGCCATCAGAAATTCTATGGTCTGCAGAAACGCAGACAAACTCCAACAAATTTTTAATGATACATCTGTAAACATTCTTGAAAAATTCATTTCTGAAGTGTCAATTCCTAAACGTAATAAAAGATCCCTCACCTTCCTTGGAGACATCGCAACATGGTGTTTTGACGTTCTCACTACTTGTCATTTAAAATCACAGTTATCAAATGAGGAGATGCTGGCCATGCAAATCAACGAAATCCAGGCTAACGTAAGATCTTCAATCAGTAACTTAAACCTCACCACCCACAGTATGTCTGAAATTAAGAATCAAGTAGAAGTAAGAATTAATTCTATCTCATGTAATTTTCTATCTGTAGCAAATAATTTTAATGAACAGCAAAATGAAATAGAAATGTCACAAATTCAAAGCCAAATGATAATCAGCATAGTTCTCCAGTTAATTAATAACATTAATGAAATTAGCCTTAACACACATTTGCAGATGTGTCAAAACAATCTTCTACCATTACAGGCAGTCCCACGCACAACACTAACAAGAATTGATAAACAAAAATTAATCAATTGGACCTAAAACTCAGTATTCCTATTCAGAATATAATTATGTGTTACTCTGTTCCCATAACAGAATGCACATTCTCTCCATCCCAAATAATGATTAAGATACAAGTTCCTCTTCAGAGTCTTAAGTTTAAGTGGCAGTTTTTTCAAGCCTCACAAGTTCCATATCTATTTAAGAATAAAACATGTAATATTGATTTGCCAAGTCAAATAATTGCTGTTGATATGAAAACACAAACAACCAGGTTGGTAGCGGACGAACAAAACCAGGAAAAGGGTCTGTATTTAATTTCTAAACACACGGCGGAGAGTAGACAGGTCAGCTGCATTAAAGCAGCAATCAAATTACATAGTGTTGCACAATTATATGCATATTGCAAATTCAATTGTATTCCTGACACCCAATTACAGGTCACCGCTATTCAGCCACATCACTATATCATAACAAATCCGCCTGGTACGCTAGCACTAAGGTGTATTAATAAAACGCTCAGTCAAACAATTCCGAGTTATGACATTGGGTCAATTGAATTAATGGTGCCATGTGGATGCCAGGTAATGGTAGCCAAGTTAACATTAGTAAAAGCTACACATGTGTGTGACATTAAGAGTCCTATGGCAGTAGTTGCTCATACAATACTACCAATTCACTGGCTTACAAGTAGTCATTTTGAAGCCACTCATCTAACTTTAAATGAAGGTATTTAATTTTACTTAATTAACAAGACCCTAAATAATAATTGGAAGATTTTACATGCAAAATTAACAAAGGTAGAATATGTATTAAGCCAGCATAACATCTTTCAGAAGTCAGTCTGTTCAGTGATGTCACAAAAGCATTTCAATTATTTCAGTTTGTCAACAAATGTGGCTCTAATTGCAGCTTTGGCATTGCTATACTACAAATTAGTGAAAATGTCTATCTTGCTTGAAAAAGCAGTTTAATATGGCATAAAGGAAGATATAAAAGTAAAGGTGGTTATAGATATTTGGTTCAAATTGGAGTTACCACAGAGGGCAATAATTTATTGATTAACCTGTATACAACTATATCATGAGTAATTGTACTATCCAGTTGCATTCACATATTTTCTCAGGTGTGCAGGATAAGTTAAAGGAGTAAATGAATTTCAATACGGCATGTCACGTCACACGCATTTTCCACTACAGTAAAGAGTCGGTACATCTGAAGCCTTGTTTGCCCGTACAGACGGCGCATTCTTTTCGTTGACAACATGACTGCTTACGTGACAGACGTACATAGGCAATAAAAGTGCAAACTCCTTCCTATAGAGTGCAGCAGCGAACAAGGCTGTAGACTTTGATGTCAAATATATGCTCTAGAGAGCAGTATAGACGGGTTTACCTCATGCGGAGAGAACGCCATAAACATTACATTTAACTTTTTATATCATTTTACTATGGGCCCCCATGTATATATGTATCTACTTTTCATTAAATATTAAATTTCTATGCAGCTAAAAATGGCACTTACTTGTTAAGACAAGATAAAAATGAACTTATATGAAGCACACATTAATTGTAAATATTTTAATATTCACCAAAATAAGACTGACATGTAATTATTTATTCCCAATGTCTCATTTTTAATGTTCAAAAATTTCTTTCCACATGGTTTTGTTAGTTATCAATTAGGGCATTATGTCAGTTATCCAAGAACCACATGCTAGATCACGTTTAACATAGTAATTTTTAGATTCATTTATCATAAGCCTTGTGGCACTATGGCGGACTGTTAACCAATAATAGGTAAAACAATTTCCAACCTTTTCCCTACCTTTGTGATCTGCACCGATGTTAATAATTTGTTTTACGTATTTAAGTTATGGGGTTTAATTAACTAAGTTAACGGAGCCGAACGCACTTCCCTCCTACGTCCGAGGTAAACATGAAACCATAGCGGACGTAAAATTTCAATTTCATCGTGCCGACACACTAAGTATACTCACTTGGTATTTTTAAATTCTATCAATGGTTAATTTGTTATGCTTCAAATATAATGCAATTCAATTCAGTAGGACCAAAAGGTCTAATTTATAATTACTCTTTCAACAAATTATAAGACAAATAAGTTTTCACTTCTACCAACAATTATGAACTAATGTGAACCTGTATAGTAATAATTAAAATAATTCCATCATAGCAATCACGTAAAATTATGTGCGCCTGAAAACTGGCAATGTATAGTAACTTTTAAGCAACATTTATGTAATTTTAGTGCTTCATAACTAACAAATCATGTAACTCTATTATCTTAACTATTAAATAGGTGTAATGTAAATTTCCAACACCATACATTTATATAAATTGAACCCATTCGTCAATTAAAGATTCTGTGATTTCAGTGTATATAGATTAATATAATATATGTTCCAAAATATCACGGCCAGCTTACACTTTCAAACATGTGCTCTAAAATTGAATTTACAGATGAACTGACGTCTTTTTGGAAAAAACCCTATTGTAATGCTATCCCTAGTCTCATGCAACTACCCATACCCTAGGGAGCTTCAACATCAGTGCGCAGAAAAACATTAAAATGGTGATACCCTGTTGTGTCGGCTTCCGCGCAGAAGACAGACCCCTTCCGGCGGCACTCTGCAATTCTGTGCCAAGGGCACCTGAGTTACCCCTGCGCTGCGACATCGCCATACTGCTTCAGCCATCCGGCCTCACTCTTACCTTCCCCTGCATGATCTGGCCCCTGTTTCCTCATGCAAGGATGGACGAGTCTTGTGTAGCAGAGGGGGGGGGAGCAGGAGAGATGCTAGCGCATGGGGCTGCGCGACCTGGACAGGCCAACATTCTCCCCGGGGGAAGGGTAACAAGGCTGGGGCAGCGACTATATAAGATTGGGACAATGGCGGCTCACGGACATCTTGATCCAGCCGCCCAGGCGACACCACTGAAACAGGACCACAAGGCCAGTGGTTGGGGTTCAATGCCGTCCTCAGCCGCCATCGAGGGGGTCTTCCAATTGCAGACTACGAGACCGTCCAGGGTAATTATAGCTCCCGTTAGAGTGCTCTATGTTGCTGGGACGAAGGATAGGCGCTGGCATAATTGGACTCCTTTTGAATTGCAGCACGTAACTGAGCCTTAAGCTAGCTTCTCTAGCCCTTGCCATATTGAGCATATTTGTACGGATATTGGTTTCTCGGAGCAACGCCTTTGGGCGATCTTTGTACTAGTGATGTGACTTGAATAAAAGTAGTGTTTTGATATAACTGAGAGCTCCTTCCTCTAGCTATTACCATCCCCCTTATGAATGCGTGACCTAATCCTTTCAGGACAGGCCACAGCGCTATGTAGCAGATTCAATAGCTGTGGCAGAATATTATGCCATTTATGAGGTTACAAAATAAACCAGATGGTTATCACAGTTCATGTCAGTTGGGACAAGACTATTTCGCCCAACCCCTTCTGTGATTTTCTTGGACAATGAAACTGCTATTGTAATGTGTAAAACTTGGGAGGTGTCGGAAAGAACTAAACTCGTAGACATTAAATATTATTTTGTGAAGGATATGACAGAAAAAGGAAAGGTACAAGTAAAACATGTTTCAGGTAGGGAAAAACCTGCTTTGTTTACAAAGGCTCTGAATGGTGCTCACACCAAAGACCCATGAAGCAAATTGAATCTTATGTGTGATTCTTAAAGTGACCAATGTAATGTTTTGACGCATGACACTTTTTGAGTAAATTCATTTTAACGACTTCAGCTCCATCCCTCAGGTCCTATGCACGGAGTTTGAAGGTTAATTTTACTACGTTAAGAAGTGAGTTTGTACTGTCTGCCTCAATAATAACACAGCGAAATGTCAATAGCAATGAAATGTGGGCCCAATTAAGGTATCACCTTAATTTTATTTTGAGGTAAAAAGTGAGCAGAGTGAATGGGGGGGGCTTTAGTTTATCATCTTTCGTGAGACAGGATTGTTTTGATGTTCTTACGATGCCGGCATCACATAGCCCCAACGTGCACGACATGGTGGCCAACAGCCAATGAAATACTACATAGATCGTCGTAAGCCCGACCAATTCTGTCATCCAACCAGCAATTTTGGATTAGAAATTATTTCTATTCATCGTAGTGTCGTGCGGCACGATGTACAGAATGTACATCATTGCAAAATGAAATTGTATTGCAAGCTTTCCCTACAATGGTAAATACACAGCTTAAAAGAAAAATTAATTCATAACTACTGTATATAACTCTTAAAAATAATTATTTTAATTTTGTATGCATTAGCGATACCATATGTAGCCTATCAGCGCCTTCTAAATAGTTAGGTTAAATGCTGAGAGCGTGGTGCAGGTCGTGCTGTAAATTCAAGTAGTCACATTGAAATGTGTCATGGTTGCATTTTTGGTCGTGTCGTGCTGTGTTGGTCGGGTTTACGTGATCCCGGCATGAGTGTGTGGCATTTTGAGTTGCTTATTGTTTTGATGGAGCAGTGAAAAATTTTGCTCCTATGGAAATAACATTTAAATTATTCAACTTCGAAAACTATAGCTTTAGTGAAAATACAAAACGTGATACATACATCGCTGTTCCTATTCGTACAGATGCAGCAATATATACATGCACAAACTTTGACCGAAGTTAACCTTACACTTGAATTTACGATGTAGACAAATATTATTCACTCATTACAAAAGTGTGGAAAGAGCGGCATTTTCCAGGCCACGTGCATTTAAATAATTATAATAACGGTTTACAAATTCATTTACAAAACATGCAAACTTTCTATTGTAACCTCTTGAACTTTACTTCACTAAAATCACGTTTTTTTTGTAACTAGCATTAAATAATTTAGTTGCAACAAGAAAATAAAAATAATTAACTTGTTCTACCACAGACTGGTATTTACTTTATTCCCCTTTCAAAAAACTACACTAAATAAAAAAACTTTTTTTATTGAAATACGTACACTATATTTATTTTGCTTGCAAGCACGTACACAACATAACTGCAGTTACCTCCTCTGTCTAGTAGAATTTCGCTCATGCGGTAGTCCTCACACTTGCAGTTGTCGAGACCAAAGCGACCCAGGGACTCGCGAATCAGATCGGCAACCGTTGTGTCTGCGTTCACCGGGATGCTGCAGTACGACTCTGACACGGGCAGCTTTCCGGGGTACACACGTACCGCACCCTCATCACAGTCCCTGCAAACAACCAGCCACACCTCACCTATTGCACAAATCCACTACATATTGCCTTCAACTGTCAGTCTTCGAAATGGCTGGTCCATCACACTACCCTAGGTATACACAACAGAGGCAGTATTAAGCAGTAAGGTTGTTGGCCAACACAGATAAAAATTTTAATTACATCTCTACAGGTGGCATCGGCTAAAACAAAAATAAACTTTCAATCAAAAATTTGGACCTAGACTAGGAATTAGAATATGAAATTTCTGCTTTACATATCAATACTCTGACAGGTACTCTCAAATATAGTCAACTCTTGATTTCCTGGGGATGGATAAACCGGTTTCAGCTAAACCAGGTTGTGTTTCCTTCCCCTACAGAGTTTATACTTATAGACTTAAAACATAATCTTAGTAACATTTATTTCTGTGTATCAATGACAATATTTTTAATGTGCCCTTTTGAATGGTGATAGTATGTGGCAATCCTGTTATGTAACAGTTGACGAGGGGAAAAATGGGGAGGGGGAGATGGTGAGCATTTGCTACAGGAAAACAGTTTCAGGGAGTTACCAGTAAATGCGTTATGTGCAGGTCCATTCAGTTTGAAAGTGCAATAAAGCTTTGTTGGATATAAAAAAAATTTGCATTTTCAATGACGATATAGTGCTTAAATTAAATACCAGGTGCAATGTGTGCTTGCTAGGCAGTGGTTTGTAACAGTTACTCATTGCTGGCTGGCTACCTCCATCTCCGGTATTTGGTTAAAGCATAAAGCTCTAAAAATAAACAGTGTGAGGACACCTTGTTTCAGTTTCCCTTTCGCTTGTTACCTTCCCCCTGTAGCTGGACATTGATAAATATTTGTGTTTTCCCCTCCAACTCTTACAAATGGAGCTTCTCTCTGAATAGGACAACAGCAAAACATTACAGTGCAGGGGAGGGAAAAGGCACCAGGCGGTACTGTAACAAGAGGGAGGGTAGCAGAAAACTGTAGACAGAGAAAACTAAGAATAGAATGTAGTTATCATGATGTGTTTAGTCAACTTGTTCGTATATGATAGAAATGAATTTATACACACTTTTTGAGTGCAGCCATTGTTACGATATGATAATTTATAGTTTAAAATTTATGAAAGAGTTGATGAAAAATGTTTCTAAAGAAGAATACTTAATATTTGAAGAATAAGTAATATTGACTTTATTGTGTTTGTAATGAAGAGAATTATTAATTTGTTGAATTTTTTGGAGGAAAAAAATTAATCTAGTAAAATATTTGAGAAGTTTGATGCATGATGCCTTTTCTACAGTGAATAATCTACTTCAACACATCATTGCATACTCCCCTGCCACTCGATTCTATGGAGTTTGATTGTTGCCACGCATCACGAGGCAGCAGAACTTGTACTGTCTACCCAAGGCAAAGGACGGATGCTCCATGCCAGATTGTACTGATCACCGGCTGAGCCACCGAGATTATACTTCCAAGATCATCCAAGTACTTTAGTGCTCCGGCAGATGGCCCTACTAGTACGATCGCTGAGACATGAACCTGGATCCAGCGCCGGCCACTGACATCACACGCCAAGAGGATGTATGCCATGTCTACCTCCTCTCCAATTCCAGCATGTGTGTGCCAGCCAGAGTATAAATACCAGGGCGAGCGCCCTGTAATGCCAGTCTATCCCGAGCCTTCACTGCAGTCTTTAATGTCGAAGGTCCCAACAGAACCATAGACTCCTCTCCTGGTCTTTACTACACTCTTGATGCCAAAGACTATTTTTCTACCTTCGTCTTCACCGCACTCCTGGTGCCAAAGACATCTATTGTTCTAACAGTACTCACCAGTCATCATCTGTGTAGTTAAACACTAGACAGTTCCAGCTCCTTCAGGGTAACATAGTAGAGTATTCAAGTTTGAGTTATTTTCATAATGCTCATCTACCTACCCTTGTTAGCTTAGGAAAAGGTCATCTTCACCAGTCTAATGTAGGTTTAAGATTTTGTATGCTTCCGCTGGTTGGCGGTAATACACCACCACTACTGTTTATTTCCATCATTGGAATAAAAAAGTTTTACTGAGTATGAGCTACGCTTCTTCGAGCCACCCACCCAGCTTGCCGGCGACACACACCCAGTACTCGCAGCCTACTTGAGCAGACAGGACAGGTCATTTGGCCTATATAATTGGTGATTTGGGGAAAGCGTACCCACAATCTACACCTGCGGTAAACAGCACCAATGAGTGCTTGCGCGGTGGCACTCCAGAAACCGAAGCTCAACCGGTCAAGCATCGCAATCCCATTGAGTCAGACAAGCCATCTGAACAAAGAAGGAAAATACTTCCACCCACATCCCTCGCACCAAGCAGACGTATGACGCATTCCTGTGCATTGCACATGCAGACTCTACTTGCCAATTCGCCCCATCATCGAGTACCAGCGCTCATACAGGCAAGTCCCACCTGCAGCAGTACAATAAATAACATGCCTACAGGGTTCAGCCACGAAACTAAGGACACATGGTTATGAAAAATTGTACTGATCACCCTCAAAGCCATCACATGGTCGTCTACTCCCTAACACAGGAATTTACTATTCAACGAGCCGTTGAAAACCTGCCTGCAGATCAGTAAGTTCAACAAATTGCTGCAGAATGGCAGCACACAGCCCAGAAGATCATTACAGCCTCCAGTGACTTGCGCCAATGCGATCAATATGTCAACAGCTTCTAACAGAGGAGATCAGGAAAAGGTGGCCCGGCCACCAAGCCAACATAAATTACCCCTGTGGAGAGAGGCTAGCCACCACTGCACCCCTCTGGAAGTTTAAAAAAATCCCAGATTTTGGATACAAAGAAGTGCCGAACCATTACTCAAGGCAGTTGTTGGGCTCTCCAGATTGAGTAAGACTGAGGGCTTCAGAGGGGGAAGTGGCAGCCACTCTGTTCTCCCAGTTTGCGAAAACCGGAGTTCATCTGACCCAGGGTTCTGACCACTACACCATTCGTGCCGAAGTCACTGAAGTAAATGTCTCTGGAGTAAGTGGTTAGACTCCCAACTCTCTCTGTCTGCAAAAGACCAGAGACTTTCTCTACGGGACTCAACCAATAGGCTTCTTGTGACGTGTTACAGTATAAGTTAGTCTCCAAAGACGACTGCACCAACACCATCAGCAGCACCCTGAAGATGCTGCCACTGCTGACCAACGACAGCCAAAGGTATCGATGACTTCCTCTCCTGACTACCACCTGGAATTAAGTTCCTGCTACCCCCGTAGTAGCAGGTCATGCCGACGTCCCTTCTGGACTGCTCCCCACCCTCCCTCCTCAGAATCGCATACACTGATTTTGAAGCATTCTAAAATTTTTTTATCAAAAATCATTAGCTTTGTGCAGGTTACCTTCTCCTGCTATAATTGCAGCTTCCATCACTTAAGTTAGGAGTGAGTTACGCATCCTCTTGTATTTTTTAATGAATTAATAAGAACGTGATTCGGCTAGAATTTGGTGTACCTAATTTTCTTAACCTTGGATCACATTTATTATTAATTAGGTTTTATTTTGGCAAGCTCTCTATAAGCATTTAATACTCTGCTACCTAAAAAGGTGAATCTGGTATCCACGTACAATACCTTAACGGTAGTTACAACTTAAAAGGGAAAGTCCAGGTGTCTGCCGCTGGGTAGATCATCGATGGACCCCAAGGCACTAGGTACTCAGTACCCTCTAAGAGACATGACCAGCCCAGATACTTGGTTCAAATCCCAGCCTGAACAAGGCTGGAAGAGGATCAGTAGTGTTCTGGCCTGATCAGCCTCTTGAGGGTCACTCACCCTTTATTCAGGTATCTGTACCACTCTTTGGCCGTCCCAGCCTGAATTAAGGCTGGATGGTGGTTACGAAGAGTGACACCCCGAAGTGCAGGAAGTATACTGCTTACAACTGTATTAAAAAAATACCAGATTCCTCTTCCGCTACACCTACAGCAAAGTACAAGCGGAGCGGATGTCTTAGGTTTATTCCTAACTTAAATAAGGCCGGAATATCCTTTTTGAATTCTGGGTCGCACAATCTTTGGCTATTCAGTTATCCACCATCTCAGACCCAGCCTGAATTACGGCCGGACTAGGGGACACTGGATACTGCCTGTTACTCTGGAGGTGCACTCTAGGCAAGACTAATTTCGATAAACAGCCTTCAGCCGAGATGCCCAACTAAGTAAAATATGGAGATTAGTCCTAAGAGCCATTTCCAGTGAACTGCTACACCAGGGAGGGGCCCTGACTTCTCCCTGGTGACTCGGTCGCCGGGGTAGTAGCCATCCTGGGTCATTGTAAGGCCCCGTCTTTGCAGGGGGTGGCTCCCGGGAGTCCCAGGGCATGGAGTGTGACCGGCTTATGCCCGATGAGGTGTTCTCAACCACCTTGTGTGGAAGGGATTTCCTCTGCCATGCCATCGGCGGAGCAGTCGGTCATATGAATAACTCACTAGTGCCATGAAAATTAAATGGTAGCATGGGATGATCGGTTGGCCACATTTGAGGTTCTCTCTGGTGACCGATCATTATGGTTGGACTCTTGCTGGTTGTGTTGACTCCATATGCTGGAGGAGGTCTGGAAAGATTCTCACTCTTGTTGAAAGACCAGGCGGTGAGTGGCAATCATCTCTGATTGTGCCCTGGAAAGGCACTAGGGGTATGGGAAGAACTCCGGCCAGACCACATGCATGGTTTCTGAGTGCGAGGGTCTCAGAACCTCTGTGGTAGAAGGGACAGGGATGTGCGGACGTGCCAGGCTTGGGCTTGGGCCTGGCCAACTGTCACATTAATCCTGGTCACATTGCGAGAGAGGATGTGATTCTTCTTCCATGCCTATTGGGAGGCCAAAGTGCAGTAGGGCTGTACGGCTAAGAGAGCTGTGACAACATACAAAAGTACAGTCCCTGCAGAAATACCTACTATGAGCATCGACCATTTACTGGCAAGTGTAGAGACAGCACCTTTATTCAGCCTGTGGATAAAAGTCCCTCCCGAACATTATTTCAGCCTCCTATCAAGACCGCCGGCCAACCTCACCCAGTGGTCACTTAACTCCACTTAGGATGTGAAGTACCACTGGGACTCACTAACCCCTGGTTCCAGTACTGTCGGGCCAGCAGCCCTCTACAGACGCAACTCAACTCCAGCTCCAGATGACAGCCGCCACACCAGCACCAGACCAAAGAGATACCTGGATCCCATCAAGCACAGGTAATACCAGTGGCAGTTTGCCAGCCCATCCGCCAGACCGCCGAACCCCTGACTGACTTTATAACTTGCTGCCAGGCCACGCACCCGACATTATACACTGGCCAGGGCCCAATCAGTCGTCAGTAAGGTCAGTAAGTTTAAACTCACCCATGCCTCTGACCGGCAAAATAAAACCTTGCCAGACCATTACGTTCCATCTCAGCCAACAGCTGTCACGCATCACAAGGAAACAGAAACAAATAGATTTCTCTCACTTCATTGTTAACACATTTTTACTATGTAAGGAGTACCGTATTTTGGCGTGTAGTGACCGCATGTGTGTATAGGCCGCAACTGAAGTTTTTGATGAAAAATTATGGATAATTAATATTTCAAGTATAAGCCACACTGAATATTTGTATTCCTGTCAATATTGTTAAGTCACAATTTCGTACAAACGTAATAAATTCTGAATAAATTTCTTTCCTACAAAAAATTTATGACACTCTTTCACCTTTATACAGTCTACTCTCTATGTATCGTTTTTGCATGTACTGATAAATTGCATCTACCAATAATTTTTTGTGTTTCCGGCGAAATTCCTATTTAAATAATATTAACATAACACGCTTTTATAGTTTATCGCATGGTGTGTCGATCAAAGTATATTTCGGGTTCCATTATCTAAGTTTTCCTGCAATTATCTTTTTTAAGCTGGTTGTTTATGCAAATGTCTAATAACTGATTATGAAATACGTCACGTGCGCCACCGTTTTATCACTGTTCTGCAGCACGCTGTCTACCTTCCCAACATGTCTGTCTGACACTGTGACATGGTGCAACGTGCAAGACTGGGTTGCTACTTCCCCTTTCACGTCTGACGAGAGGGGAAGTGGTTACCTAGCAACCAGCATGGCTACCTAGTGTCCTCTCTCTTACCCTTCTTTCCGTCTCTCTCAGCGCACACCTTCCTTTCTCCCCTCACAAGCTATCAAGTGAAACTGTTGTCTAGCAAAAGAAAAAAGCAAGTCTCTAGGCCACACATGCTTGCCTTCCACGCCGCTGGCCACAGAGCAAATAAACTGCGCCTTGCGAATGGAGAAATGTTATCAATATTATCCATCGCTCCAAATTGTTGTATCTATCATCACTTGTATTTAAAAGCAAATGGTTTCACTTGAAAATGTTATGCAAAATATTTTAACAATTATTATATCTAAAGATGTTTTCTTTTGTAACTAAAGGTTTTTTTCCCTCATAAGATTGGTGTTTCTTTGCATCTGGCGTAAAACTAACCTGATTTAAAAATGTAATAATTATTTAACTCAGAAGCATATACTTGACCTCCCCTTGTCGCCAAAAATTGTTTGAACATCGAGCAACTTGTATTAGAAGTGTAAAATTCATTTTCAGGAACTTCTTGCGGGGAAATCAGAGGAATTACATTGATTTATTTCAATAGAAACATGTCTTTTGAATAAACTGATTAAATGTAAGGGCCTATTCAACACCTTTTGCCATCTAATAATGGGTAGGTATGCACTGAGACGAGTGCAGTGTAACTCATGACTGGGGAAATCAGAGGATGTAGTTTTGAATGATTAAATATTAAAGACAGTGAAGAAATCAATTACAGTACCTTTATTTATTCATTTCTGTCTCGAAATCAAAAGTTTCCATTGCAGTAAAATATAATTAAATACAGTACTTTAAAAGACAGACATTTGCCACAGGCGCAAGGTGTTGCCAACATGTAGCGAAGCGGAGGGGCAATCCTCCCACCGCCATCCCTCCCCGCCAGCCACCTTGAACACACTACCCTATCAATAACTTCCCGTACGCTCTCAGCTGATCGAGTGCGCACAGGACATTCAAAATTTGACTTGCATTCTGTGTCATATTATTTTCATTTTCAGAGGGTTTGAAAGTTTTAGGTCAACTTGCATTTGGTGTCGGATTACAATCAGTTACGTATGGTATTTTCAGACATTTTCTTTATTTAAACGAGTTTAGGTGAAACGTTTTTTAATATATTATTTACAGTAATACTTAAAAAATAAAGTTTTATGAGGTTAGAAGTTGAATTTTATTGATGTACAAGCCAGAAACCTCATCTACTGAAATCCTGCATGCATGGAAATTTGTTGGCAGTTCCCAGAATAAAAATGCATTGAGAGTCAACTGTAGTTGTATATTTTTTTAATGTTTTCCACTTAAATAAGTATTGACTAAAAAATTAATAACTAATTCCATTTAGTTTGAGTGATATTGTTACAATGCATGCATGCATACATTTTTTTGCTATAAAATTTATTTGACGAAATGAAAATATTTTTTTGGCGAATCAGCTCATTTTAATGACAAAATCAGCTCATTTTATTTACCATAAAAGTGGGACTCTATTCATGAGCTTCGTATTAACACTAAAGTGCGGTGTTGGGTAGTGTACTTGTGTAAATGACATTGCAAACACTTGAATACAGGATCATTAATGAGATACACTTCATCATTGCACACTACTCTCAAATACTGTAGAATGAAGAAGATGGTAAGAGTAGGTATGAGTATACATAATGCATACATATAAAAAGTAATTAAAGATGTCTGAGCCTTTATTAAAACAAACAAAACATACAGCACAAATTTTATTTATTTTTACCAGTCTTGATTATTTAAATTAATTATCTCATTTCAGTTTAAACAGTTTATTTAATATTTTTGAATGATCACAGAATTCTTTATTTAGGTTAACATTCGTAAGTGAAAATAAAACTAAAATTGTCCAGCTGTGCTATGCCAGTCTAATATTAGACCCCCTCTCAGGGGCATTTCTGGGCATAAAACAACTTATGGTAACAGTTAAACAGTTTCAAACATTTAAACATATTGTAATTGAAAATTCCACTGCAGTTTGAATGCTTAATATCTGGGAAAAGGACACTGCTTACAGCGGCTGATGATTCAACTTGTACAAAAACTTATTCATTAATATTAAAACCATTTTATTTTCTTGAGAGACATTTTAAAGTCTTATTTTTGCTACTTCCATGGCAAAATAAAATACCTAATACTAGTCTAACTATGACCAGAAATTAAGTCTCACGGATAGTGACATAGCATGTCTGCCCACTGGAAGAGGTCAGAACATACTCTACGCTCGTTCGAAAGGCACCACGTTTCTCACTGTAACATCCTCCAAATGGAATGTTAAAAAATGTATGACGGCAATGAATCACTGCAGGAAAATACTCAGTATTAATGAAATTTAAAATACACAACATTAAAACGGGCTCCTCTCTCCAATAAGTCATCCCAGACACAAATCAAAATATTCAGTACAAACTTTGCATCAACTGAAGATTCCTACTCAAAAATTCAAAATGAAAATTCTAAACTAACAACCAAAACACAAAACTAAAGAACTAACATCATCAACAAAATAAAAATTTAAATTGCAACATTTACATAAAATAAGTAATTAAAGTACATACATAAATATCAAATCACCTTAAGTCTTTCCAAATTTCAAAAATTCATAGAGTCCAAAATACTTAGAATACACAAACGCAAAAACATAGTAGAAAACCTCCAAACCGAGTCCATAAGATTAGAGAGAATATATTTTGCTGATTAAATATAGTATCTTTGCTTGAGAGATGTACAGAACTTCCCTGTAAATATGTAAACCTTCATGCTTGTGAAAGCCCCCTTGTGTAGTAGAGTAATTGAGACAAATGCCAATAATACTATGTAACCCATGTCAGAAGCTTAGAAGCGAGAGAGTATCAAATTGTGTGTATGTACCCCAGGATGTAAGAATTGGAAAGAACTAGAAACCTTTGTTAAACCACTGTCAAGTAGAAAGGAGGAAGGAAAATATTGTAACCTAGATTATGATTGTCATGTGCAGAAAATGGCTGAAAACCTAGACGTAAGTAATTCACGTATAAATGGTGTGCAAAAATTTTAACTCTTGAGTGTCTTGTGTTAACATGTGTATGCCTTGAAAGAATATGCTTTCTTGTGTCTTGCCCTCGCCACTGTAAACTTTCCCTGTTGCATATCCCCTGTGAATGTGATCATTTTTTTTTTAAATTCATTAGCTACACTTTTTTCTCGAAGACACAGATAAAAATTTAAACTTCTTAAAAATATCTTTTGCAAACAAATATTGTACAACCCGCTGTTTCAAATTTTTAAATTCAGTTCTTGGTATGTGAACTGCCCTCGAACTAGGAAGGTCAGGGTTCGAAAGAAAATAACCTGTTCCTATACGTTTCCCTTCCAAACTCTCCTCCTGCTGTGGAAGCAAAGAAACAAAGGCAGCATGCAGATGAGATGGAATCTATCGCGCCACCGCCCGCACCGCCACAGACGAAAAGGGGGAGAGAGAGAGAGAGGCAGAAGAGGAAGAGGCCGTTAACCTGTTGATAGTAATCAGATGCTGCATGACCCAGATACACGCATGCTCAAAACTGACAACTGGCAGCGACACATAAGAGGTGTGCACCCAGAGATGCAACTACAGTGATGTGATCCTGAAGCAAAAGTGGTCTCATTTGAGATGGGTCTCCGTTGCTTCAGGAGGTGGCTGACTGAGGCATGCCACATTGCTGCGCAGTGTGACTGCACTCTCTACAGGTGACTTTGACCCATCAACGAGCAAGCAAGAGCTCGGGGAAAGTCACAAACAGTGGCACAGTACTTTTCACGTGTAGATAGAATCGACTCCATGCATTGGATAGCCTCAGAAGTAAAAATAACTAACGCGTTTAATTATGGATTGTACTGCCCTTCCAGATTCCGACATGCGGTAGCCACCCCCTTGAGTCAAGATTGTTTTACCCAACAGGCCACTATCCCAAGATAGCCGAGAAGGAAGTTTAAACCAACACCACAGGATCGCAGCACCTCTGCTGCCCTGTGATGTCACACCCGCCAAGCCTCGGGCCGAGGTGGTAAACTTGACATTGCCTCAGCGCAGGGATATAATAAATGAGCGGTGCCACCGCAACTGTGATAAACCTACACCTGTGATGAAAGGCTACAACCCCTGCACCTCCGGAAGATCGCTGATCCAGGGATTTTCTACTATATAAGGAGGCACGAGCACGCCTTTTGCCAAAGTTGCCGGGCTCACAGGTCGTATAGGTCAGCGAGCACTCCCAGAGTCTGACCAAGACCTCTCTCCTTTCTTACAGCCTGCAAATGGCTCCACCACTCCTGCAACTTGTGAAGGCTCCATCACTTCAGCAGCTTGTGAAGGCTCCAACCCTCCAGCAGCTTGTCAAGGCTCTGCTATTCCTGCAGCTTGTGAAGGCTCGTCCACTTTGCACCAGCCGACCGCAAGGGCGGCCCCTTCTCTCCAGAGATAATCCACGACGTCCACTTCCTGTACCCTTTACCCCAGTCACTCCCATGACTCCATGGTAACAGGTCGTTGCGACGACCCTTCTGGAAAACCACCCCTCGGAGTTTACGCTGTGAATTGTGTAACACAAATTAGAGAGAGAGAGTTTCTTTTGGTTTTAATCTATTTTTACAGACTGACCTTTGCCTGCGTAATTGAAATAGAAATAGTTACTGTTAATCAAATTTGGTCAAAATGTATAATCGAACCGGGACTCCCACTGTTTTCACAAATGTAGTAATAAAATATTACGTTAAATCTGAATTCGTTGACTACCTTTCTATTAGGAGTAGATCCCTTGTTCTTTAATAGTGTAATCTAGATTGTAGAGTGCAATCTAAATGCCCAGTACGAGAGGTGGGATTAAGAGCCGCATCCGACATCAAGAGCGGCGGGCTTAAGATTAAGCATCTTACAAGCCGAGACAAACAACCAGTGTGTGGACACGCATCCTGCTGACCCAGAATTCAAACCTCAGCCCATTTCTACGTTCATTCTTATTAATCACGAGTCCGAGCTCGATGCCTACTTAGGTGCTTGTTGGCCATGACCAGACCCCAAGTGTATAAACTATCGTCAGCCGGAGACACCCCTACCTCCACCGAGTGTAGCACTTCCCAAATCGGACGAGAAGAAAGTGGTCCAAAATACGTGCATCATCCGGTTGGCTTCGGGAAAGATTATCCGGGTTCGACTCCCACCAAAGGTTTCTCCCAAGGCCAGCGTAGCTTCTTCCCCCGTGAATTACATCCCTAACCGTCGGCCAAAAAGACCGCTACGTATAACATCTACCCTTCCATCTGGATCATTCACCCCCACCTCCACTATCGATTAACATAATTTTTCATTGCACTTAACCCCGAGAATACTGGCATCCCGCATCTTGGCAGCCTTTGTAGTGAGGATGAATGTGCTCCCCGGACGGGAGACATTCACGATTCAACTAACTCTGGGGTCTGATTCCCCTCATCCCAGACGGTATCCCTTCAATAAACGGCACCCTATTGAACCTTCCACGACCCACCGGGCCAAAGTAGCAAAGAACAAGCTGCGGAAGGAATAACAACTGGACTCAGGAGGGCAGTCAGCGCTCTAACCACTCAACCCGAGAGAACGACACACATCACTTTATACAACATAGTTCCTTTAACAGCTCCATACTGGCCCATTTTCATGCCATATATCTCATTAAAACTGCATGTACTGAAGATCTGTGCCTTCCTTCCTCCACGTGTTGAAAACAGCAGCAGTCTAAATCATCCAAATGCAGCAAGGTATGATGTTGCTACTATTTTCTTTGAAGCCCTCATATTATGGAGATTTATGGTGCTATCTTATGACCGGGGTCAAAACAAAATATGCCTTCAAATTTTTATTCTCCCAAGGTAGCATAAAAAGTAAATGACTATCTGTTGAAATTATAAATTGTACTTTTCATTACAATGGAATAATAAATAAAAAATAATTCACTTTACAGGTAACAACTTACAATGGCTGAAGAATATGTAGACACAATTTACCAAACCTCGTCCTGCTCTCATCATATATTTTGCACACTACTATTGCTCACATTTTTACTAGTTGGTGTCAAGTATTATTATGAAGGTCACTTGCTTTAAGTAACAGAATAAAATACATATACATTTTACAAACCAAAACTATATTCACTATGATGGAATACCACAATTCACACTTGACTAGGAGCTTACTTGAATCGCAGGAAAACTGCTGGCCGCTTGCCTTCCTTACGATGCAAGTTGAGCACTGGATTCGGATCCACCAACCTGACATTGCTGAAACGGTTCTCCTCTGATGCATACAAGTCAGTTAAATAGAATTTTCCTGCAATGCAATATTAAATAATTAGTCTTCCATTTTCAGATCAAACACTATCTTTAAATTATTTACACATATGATTGTCACAGGTAGTGATTTACAATAATAAAACAATTTTCACTACTGCATTCATAAAAACTCACAGGAAGATAAGAGTGGTAGCCATAAATTGTCTGGACACGGACATTGAAGGAAGTAGCGGGACTGTCTGTCGTCTCATCTCTCGCTCTTACACCACTGCTCTCCCTTCTTTCTCTATCTCTCTCAGCGACCCTTCAGTTATGTGTAGGTTGGACCCCCCCCCCCCAATCACCATCCTAAGAACTAACGACATCCTGTCACACTGCAAACCAGAGCTGCGATGTGTCTACACCCCCCCCCCCCCCCGGTTAAATAACACCGAGATGTTGCTGGTCGATAATTCCACCAAACCCTCTTTGTTTACATGGCAGAGGCTAGTGAGCCACGTTGCACCAAAGTAATTTAATTAAAGTATTTTCCAAACATATCACAATCACCACACATTAATGTAAAAAAAAATAATTTGTTCCATACTTACTAACCCAGCCCCACAAATTTCTGGTGCAATTTTATTAAAAAAATTTTTTCTCTGGAATTTATTGCAAAAATCATTGTGCGCACTATACACAAGTAAATACGGTATGCATCGCTCAAAATAGTTGCACCTAACATCACTTGTATTTCAAAGCAAATGGTTTCATCTGAAAATGTTATGCAAAACATTTTAACGAGGACAGGGCCGTCGACGAGGGATTGAAAGGGGGGGGGGGGGGGTGCGTGCATAGGGGCCCGGCATCTGTGGTTGTATTTTTAAATTTTTATTTATGTATCTCATAATCATGTCACTGTCTGGTTAGAATGAGAAAGCGAGAGACTAGGGTAGGAGGAGGTTTGCCAACCTAACGCGGTAACGCGGTGCGCGGGAATGACTCATTCCTAGGTAGGTAGACAGACTTTACCCTTCCTCCGCCACTCTAGGTCCCCTACTGATTAATTTATTTAAACTCGCCCGGTCCCAGCGCATTAGCTTAAGTTCAGTTGCCATTCAGACCCAGTCGTCTATTGTTGAGTGTGTGTGTGGTCAGTGATTGTGTGTGTGAAGATGGTAAAAACTTGAGTGGTAAATTCACTGGTAAGTGTCTTCTAGGTATCTTTCCTTCACTAAAGTGTAAAGCCAATTTCACACGTCCACCGAGCAACGCCAAGTAAATATTTCGGCGCATGGACATAGTAGAGATCTCACATTTTCCCCAGAGTTTGATGCTTTAGCATTTATTATTCAAACAGAACAGTGTCATGTATTTTAAAAATATTGTATCACCCTATACTCAACAAACACTAAATCGTTATAGAAATCGTAAATTGGCCGTAAATTTTATTCCGGTCAATTTAGTTTGGAAGTGGTAGATAGATGCCAGCATTTGTCTATTGTGTAAATAAGAAACTTAACGTCTACACTTTTATTTCATTTGTAGTAAAGTGTAAATTAAATAGATGTAACATACTCTTTTTGAAACGTTTTATGTAACTGAATTGTTGTATTACAACTATATTGATAAGGATAACAATAACATGATCTTATTTCACAAAATGCAACTGTATTCCGCAAACAATGTTTCAAGATGGATACCGAAATACTATGAATTAGTCTAATACACCACAATGTGTACACAGTGTGTGTGTGAATCTGCTCAAACTCAAATCACTACATCAGGGCATATATGATTATGAATTTCAGGTAAGGTTGCCACAATGAACTACAAATACAAGCCAGGTGCACAGAAGCGCAAAGAAAGAGAAAAGAAATTAGAAATTTCAAAAAAAGGGCGCCGATCATTATTTCAAGTTGGAATCAACTGAAAATCAAGAACGATAAAACTGGTGGAGCTAGTGATGTTGGTTCTTGCGAAGTTGACCAAGCTGGTCCACCTAATGAGACATCGCTGCAGCTTATTAAATGAAAGTTCTACAGACCCCATCGACCCTGAAGTTACTTCTAAGGAAGGTTCATCTCATTGCATCAGCATTTGTGAGTCATCTAAACAAGATATACATGAAACACCAGCAGTGCATATAGTAACGCCTGATCTAGGACACTTTCATAACCTTAGGACAATAAGCACAACAGATATTGAAATACTTGTTAAAATGGGTCTTCTATCTTTTCCTCAACAAAACCCTGGTGAAAGGACAGGAGCATTTCCGCGAAGTGTCTTAGTTTCGAAACGAGCTAATGGTGAAATTGTACCTCGAGACTGGCTCTCGTGGAGTGACACAACGCAATCATTACATTGTTTTCCGTGTAGACTATTTGGTTGTTGTACTGAAACACAAGATGCACACAAATCAGTTTTACTACCTGGCGACGGTTGGAAGAAAGAGTACACATGGCGAAAGTTATACAACAAACTGCCAAACCACAAAACGTCGTTGAATCACAAAAGATGTTATATGATGTGGCGTGACATAGAGAGAAACCTAAACAAAAGTACTGATATTTGCTCTCAACTCACAGAAATTACAACAAAAATTCAGTATTGGAAAGACCTTCAACAAATACTGTCAGTAGTATTATTTCTAGCGGAGAGAGGACTTGCATTCAGAGGAACATCCAGTAATATTGGTAACACCAACAACTGTAACTTTTTAGGGATCCTGGAGCTGTTATCCAAGTACGACCCAGTATTGAGGGAACATGTTGTCAAAAGTGAAACAATCGCAAAAATGTGGAAAAAGAGTTCAGGTTCACTATCTGTCATTAGAGTCTCAAAATGAATTTATAGACACTTGTGGTGCAAAGGTCACACAAGCCATACTTGAAGAGAGAAAAAGATTAAAGTATTTTGGTCTCTTTGTCGATGCTATGCCAGACACATCTTACACAGAACAAACTATATTTCTATTGAGATACGTACTTGAAAGTGAAAATGAATTCAGAACTGTCGAGAGATTTTTGTGTTTTGTGGATTGCAACAAGAAAACTGGGCAAGATATCGCCAACCTTATTACTGAGGAACTCGAAAAACATAAAATACCCATAAGTGAATGTCGTGGTCAGGGGTACGACAACTGTGCCAATATGGCTGGCACTTACAATGGTGCTCAGGCAATATTTAGGTAAATTAATCCACTAACATTGTTTTCAAATTATGGTGCACACAACTTGAATCTTTGCAGTGCTAACACAGCTGAAAGCTCTGAAGAAGTAATAACAATTTTTGGAATTGTCCACAAAACTTATAAATTCTTTGCCCGGAGTCCTCAGTGGTGGGAAATACTAGAAAAATATATTGGATGTTCCTTGCATTGTATTTCCAACACCAGATGGTCTGCCCCTGTTGACAGCATAACGCCCTTTGCCAAACATTTGCCACTTATTAAACACGCCCTGAACGAGTGCAAAACTCTAAACTTGTCGGCTGAGTGCTAAATGGATTTGCAGGGAAGAATTCACTATTTATCCACATTCAAATGTGTCTTGGTTACTCTGTGGTTAAAAATATTAGTTTCTATTGACATTACAAATAAAATGCTGCAAGCAGAGACGTGACTCTTGATGTCGAGGCTGCAAATATCGAAAGCCTATTAGATGAACTGAAAGTTCTAAGAAACCAGTGGAATAAACTACTATCGGAAGCAAAGCTGGAGACTGATAACATTTCTTCAGATTTACTTTATGAAAGGTCATTTTCAAAACAAAGAGTGAAAAAAAGGAAACTTGCTTAAGGTAAATCTGAAGATACCCCCATTCAACCTAGTGATGAAAGTTGAGAAAAGCATGACTTTAAAGTCAACATAATATACAAATTGATAGATTCTGTGATTAGTGGGTTAACCGAGATTTTACACAGCAAAAAAAAAAGTTAACAACATGTTCAAATGCTTATGGAATTTCCAGCAAATAAGTGAACAGGAAATTGAAAGCCTATGTTTTGTGTTGCAAGCGACCTATCCTAATGACTTAAATTTAGAATTGGGCGAAGAAATGAAGTACCTGAAATCAATACGTGAATCGAACTTAGGCTCAATAAAATTGAAACCTCTTCAGCTGCTGAACAGACTCAGGAACTAAAAATCTATACTTTATTTCCAAATGCATGTATAGCCATAAGAGCATTCTGCACTATCCCTGTTACTGTGGTTGAAGCTGAAAGGACTTTCAGTAAAATGAAACTTATTAAAAATATCCACAGATCAACTATGAGCCAAGAAAAAATGACTGCACTGACTCTCTTGGCAACTGAGAGTGATCTTGCCAAAACAATCAATTTCGACGACATTATTAACAATTTTGCATCAAAGAAGACCAGGACAGTGTTGTAAGTTTGGAACTTATAATTTACATCTCAGTTTGTTATAATCTTAATTATTACTACAGCATTTGTATTTTAATACGTGTTCTGTTGTACAATTTAACACTTTAAAATTTTTGTCTAAGCTATTTTAGTGTAACTTATTACATTATTTTATTTGTATATTTTAGTGTAAGTTTATTTATATTTGGTATATTAATTTGAAATGTGCACAAAATGTCTATTACATGTGGAAACTAATGGGACTATATACCTTATGTCAATGTGCATTTGAAATTAAATAATGTATTATAGGAAGACAAAGATTTCTTTAAAATTAGAATGTTTATCTGATTAATCTTGCATTCAGGAGGTTGATTCGGAAGTACATTATTTGAGACTTGGAAAAACAAAAGGCGAAAAAAAAAAAAAAAAAAAAAGGGGGGGGGGGGGGGGTGGATTTGGGATGGTATGGGGCTCGAAGACTTACTTGCATAGGGGCCCGGAAATCCTGTCGACGGCCCTGAATAAGGAATTATTATTTGTAAGATGCTTTCTTTTGTGTTTAAAGGTTGTTTTATCTGGTAAGGTTGGTGTTTCATTGTATTTGGCATAAAATTAACATAACTTTAAAACTTAATATTTCTTTAACTCAAAAAGCAGCATCTTCGTGAATAAAATTATATGCCCAAAAGCACATACTCTACCACTTGTCAGCAAAAAATTGTTTGAACATCGAGCAACTTGTATTATAAGTGTTCATTTTCAATAACTTCTTGCGGGGAAATAGGAGAATTTCTATTAATTTATTTCAATAGACAGGCGACTTTGAATAAACTGAAGTGCCTATTCGACACCTTTTGCCCTCTAATAAAGGATAGGTAAGCACCGAGCCAAGTTCAGTGTGACTCATGACAGGGAAAACCAGAGGACGTGATTTTGAACGATTAATTATTAAAGACAGTGAAGAAATGAATTATAATCGCCTCATTTGTGTCTCAAAATTACAACGTTTCTTTGCCACATGTGTGAAGTGTCACGAACAGGTAGCGGCGTGGAAACGTCATCCTCCCCCAGCCACCAACCCCCCTCTTGTAAACCAACTAACTTACGCCGTGGGGTGAGACATAAGACAAACGAAGATACAAGTTACTTACTGATGAGGATGCCAGCGGTGTTTCCCAGTCACCGCACTGTGGCGACTCAGGGTTCTCAAGGATGCTGTGGGTTCTGTGTGTCCATCTCACCTGAGCGTACTTACATTACACTTTGCAATACTAAACATTTACTAAACATTTTATCACTGTAAAAATGGTGTAGCAAGGACACTGTCACTACAAATAAAAGATTGGAAACACTGTGAAACTTACTTTTTATTTTACCGCTCATACAAATTACGTGCCAAGCATGTGGTTAGTGTGGTGACAGCCTATACATATAGTCTGCTAGGACGGAAATAATATCACCGTACAAAATTACAAAACTACACAAATATCAATGAAAAAAGATGGGGCATGATATGAGTAGACACAGTAAACACGCACATGCATGAAAGCAAACTTAGATGGTGCGGATGCCTTTGGCTGAAGTTCGTAGTGGACTATGTGGTACAGGTGAAATTGCAATATTTCTCTGTAAAAACGGTAAATCATGATCAGACAAATTGGTATTTCCTTTGGGAAAATTATTCCCCTGACGACTGAAACATTTATAAGCTTGTAGCATGCTTGATGGCGGAAAAAGCAAACATGAAAATGACAGTGTGGTCATACATACAAAGCATCAATTTACGTGTAAATTACATAGAACCCTGAACAAAAATACATGAAACCCTGAAATAAATTATGGCACACATGATATATAATAAATAAATAAACCCTGAAAATGCATTGATGGCGCAGATACGTACTTGGCGATATCTGACCTCGTGGACATACGTGATGTGGTCGTAAAATGATTAAACATGAAAAATACCCTCAAATATATACATAAAATTAAAGCCCTTAAAATTGCAGGCAGCAATAATACAGAAATTACAATGAAATGCCTTTAGCATGGGCAGATGGTGCCTGATTCAAGTTGCCCGGACCGTGTGGCCTCTCCGACATCTTTTTAGTTAAGCAGAAGCATAATGCTGGGGAAATGTATGGCTAACGTATGCAAAGCAAAGGTTGACCGGTATACTAACATGAAGCCGTGGTAATCTTCATCAGTGCTCAAAAGTTGTAGTGCGTACGTGACAGCATCTCACCTCACCAGTTCTCCTAGACAGACTGCCCAGAGTGAAGCATTGCACGGATCTACCATGGCTGGCTACAGGGTTCACATAAATGGAAGTGCTATGCACGCAGAGTAAAATATTTTATATTGAAAAGTAAAAAGAAACTTTAGAAAATAAAATATGAATTGATATTATACATTTTAATTTGGAATTTCTTGTCTTCTTTTAATGTCTTTTGTTGCGGCATTCTTGCCGGAGTAGAACTGTTCTTAATCTCCACGCATCACGCAGTTTGAATTTATAACCAAGTATGGTGCAACACTTTATGAACATACAAATATTACACATAAAAACACTATGAACCTGGAATAAAACAAAACATATTTAACACTTGAAAAATACAATATTCCCGTTATGGGAAAGTCCAGTTTAAGGCTTCTTTGCACACGTGCTTCCCACGTGTTACGGAGTTGTGAGTGCTGTTATGGTCTTAACACTCACTGGCTGTTAGCTGGCGTCAAGACATGAAAAGTTCCAATCAATAACTTTTCCATGCGCTCTTAGCTGATAGTGAGTGCATGACATATAACATTTTACTTGGATTTGGTGTCATATTATTTGCATTTTCAGAAGGTTTACGTCAGCTTGCAGTTGGTGTCGGATTACAATAAATTATATACAGTAGTATTTTAAGACATTTTTTCTTTATTTAAACAAGTATAGGAGAAATAATTTAAATGTATTTTTAATAGGGATGTGCGAGTACTCAAAATTTTGAGTACAATCTCAAGCTTTATAATTACTAGACTCGAGATTGTATCATTTTCTCAAGCTCGAAAAATTAGAGCTTTTTGGGGAAAAAGGGCATATTGCAATTTCATCCTGTAGAATACAAGAAAGAAAGCCTCGTTTTATATGCATCATAAAATAAACGACTACTGGCCAGATGGCGGGCAAAGTTTGGGAATGTTCCATTGGTGCATGTTACAAAATTTGAGAAAGAACTATTTTATTTGGTTATAATGAAAGGGAATCAAGAGTTTGTAATAGTTATCATTAGGCTACTGCCTGTAGAGTAGGTAACCTAGGAACTGTTTGAGAGTAATGTGTACGCCAACTGAAAGCAGTGCATAATAACATAACATTTTCAGAATTTAACATTGAACCTTAGGTGAAACAATGTTATTGAAGGAATAGTTCATGATGACTAAAGGATTACTATTTGGTAAGGCAGACAAGGGGACTATGTTAATTTTCAAATGCAACTGTCATGTGCAAAATAAATAAAGTTCTTAAGTGTGTTGCTCTTGGAACAAGTAGGCCTATGTGTTAATTAAACAATAAGTTAAACTTCGTATAATTTTTTTTATGGTAAAGTTTAGCCCCATATGAACACAAGGATATAGACTTATGTTTTTAATTAGTTACATGAGAAAGTCAACATATATTTTATGCATTTATTCAACAAGGGTGATTGTCATTATGTTTAAGTGTCACATTGTATTTATATGCAGTGCAAGAGATTATCTTATGAAATGTTTTGCGTTCACAATTTTGTGTGCTACCGAAATAAATTGTTCACGTACCTTCAGTACAGTTACACAAGGTGAGTGAGGGGATGAATTAACCAGCATACAACTAAACATCATTATACACTCATGCTAAATTCCCTCCCATAATCAAAACATAATCAGAACAAAAAATATTCTTTACTTATTTACTTTGACGCGTCCGCTTATATGAGTTATACCAAATTACTGTGACTCATCCTAATGTGTTATACTACACCAGGAACTAGGGATGGGTCATTACTACATTTTTTCGATACTCAATACCAGATTCGATACCAAAACCTTCTCACGATACTCGATACTGATACTTTTCTTGATATCAAATCAAAATTTTCATGAACACAAAACAACTTCACCAAGAAAATTGCTCATTTTACTAGTGTCATTGACCACACTGAAACTATATAAAAACCCGCATTACACTGGAAACAAATGATGGACAGCATGTAACCCAAACTTAACCAATGATAAACCAACACAATCTCCTTTGATTCTATAGAATCATGTTTACACAGTAAAAGAATCAAACTTTGAGGAAAATGATAGCTCAGTACATACTTATATTGCGGTTTTGCAGTTTTTAAATTTTATTTTGCGACTTCAAAGAAATTAACGTATCGTTAAATAAATATTGTAATTATTTGATTCACCCATTATGGCTTAGCCTGCGGAATATGTGGGCTAGGCCACGACAGGTGTATCAGATAATTATGGTATTAATGTTTGTGAATATTTAATAATGCAGTTGCATCAGATAATTATGGTATGTGTGGGATGTACAATAACTACTCAATTTGCTCGCTTGGGCCTATCGGCGCTCGCTGACAACTCTCTGCCTGCTTTTTTGTACAGAAATATATATACCATAAAAGTGATTAATGGGATGAAAATGAATGAAATAAAAATTTTGGTGCAGCATAAATTTGTATTATGTATTGGATGTACAGTAACTACTCAAGTTGCTCACTTGCACCTATCTGCGCTTGCTCACAACTCTCAACCAGTTTTTATTATACTTCAATTATGCACCATAAAAGTAAATGTCAAAAACCATAATTGTGGTATGTATGGGTTCCCTAAAATACATCAAGGTGCTTGCAGTTGTGTTGAATATTATGCTATGAATAAAAAATGGGATATTGTGGTACACATGCACTTAAATTATGGTACACTTTTCAAAATTACCATGCACATTCTGAAAGCTATGGTACGATTTTCAGAATTATTGTACACACTCCAAAAGTTATAGTACATTCGTAACATAATTGAGGCATGAGAAAATGGATGTTAAAATTCAATACTTTTGGAAAGTCACTAGCACTTTGAATTCAGTCAAGAATTTAGAAAACCGCCAATGAATTTCATGAATACTAAGTGTAAAAAATGATTTTCACTGGTAAAAATGTTCTTGTCTTTAATATCATAAACCAAGATATAAATGTAAAGCTATAAAAGAGTTTATAAGAAAAAGTGGAGAAAACAGATCAGGTAAAGTGGATGAAGACACCAGTAAATGGGGCTCCGATATTCAAAATATTTGTATGTGAAGGGCCCTGAAATAACTGTCGATGGTCCTGATTGAGAGTCATCCTGCAGTTCGAGCCCTGGTCACTGGGAGTGACACCAGGTTGGGCATTTTGAACTCCTACTTCGGAAGCAGTGCGGCTGCCGATGGAGCGAGAAATACTGTACCTCTCTGCATGGAAACTCATCACCCAACACTACCCAGGCGACTGCTGGTCCTAGTCTACCCACCTCTGCACCAGAGCCCAAAAAACAGGTAACTGAGTACCCTGGTAAGTCAGCCCTACCTCAATGGGCTAAGATTACATCCCAGTTCCACTACCACGGCATGAGATGGAGAGACAAAGCACAGAACACCAATGGATTAGAGTACAGTTGCGAGACGTGTCAAACTTGACAAGACACGTATTGTAGCTGGATCACGTGTCCAGATCATGGCATCAACCTAGTTCACTGCATAATATGTAACGAGCCGTACCAACACACCTGCATAGGCTTGCCGGAAGACAGAGTTACTGGCCGAGGCTGGTATATCGATGTGAGGTAGGTAAGCGAGCCGCCGAATACCATCAACACAACCCAAGGCGTTATTCAAGGTACACCACACAGCCAGGTATAGCTCCGCGTGGTCCCACCCAGGGATACACGGAGGAAATGCAAATCCCAGGTTACGCAGGTCAACCCCATGAGGACCCCGTCACTTTCACTAACAAATGTGAAAAGGATTTTAGTGGAATCAACCTCCCCACGAAACAATGGGTCTCGTGCACAGTCCCACCTAAGCGGGACAGATTTATAATGGTGGGAACGCTACGGCGAGTTCATCTCCGAATGAGGGCAATTTCGTAAACGACTGGCAGCGAATTTCACCGGTGAAGAGGTGGTAGCTAGGCTGACCGTGGAATTTTACAGTAAAGTTCAGGAGCCAGCCGAAAGGCTGAGATCTTTATCAGAAGAAAAGAAAATATGTTCAACCAAATATTCCTGATAGGCACGAAGCCAATCCGTCTGCTATATTGGAAAAATGTTGTTACCCAATTTGAGGAACGTATTACTAATGCCAAAACCATCAAGCCTGGATGAAATCGTAGACTGTACAAAAGAATCAGAACACAACTTCCAGGCATGAGCGGTCCAAGATAAACCGCGGAGTAACAAGGCAACGGAGTCGCGCCTACTTCCACCAAAGCAAAATGGGTGAAAGCCCTCCTCTAACTAACAAGTGCAGTTTGTACCAAAATGCTGGTTTTGTCCAGAACGTTATCTGAATAAAGACTGCCCCAGAAGGGCTATGGGACAATGGAGTACAGGGGGAGGCACTGTATACAAAGCAGCCACTCCAACTGCTACTAATCAATCAAGACAGATAGCAGGAAACGCCGAAGCCGGGGTGCGAAGCAGGTCACCACAGCCGGCAAAACAGGGCCCAATATCCAAAGCTTAAGTGATGAAGCTACCCCCCTCGTCGCCCTCCCAAAGAAGTGGAGATCAATGGCAAAAGTGTCTTAGCCCTTCTAGATTGCGTGGCGACTGGAAATTTATTCGAAGAAATCTGCTAAGCCAACAAAAGCATAAGAATCTCCGACCACAAAAAAGCGTAAAACGCATGGCACAATCCAACACTACCTTACAAGTAGACGGTCAAATTGAATTAACCGTAAGCTTACATAGACATTCTAATCCGGCCAAATTCATGGTCTCTCCATTCCTCAATGAGGCTGTTATAATCGGCTATCCCTGGCTACGACAACAACAATGTGTCCTAGACCATGGGAAACAGCGAGTGTATTCAGGCGATAATAACAGTCACAGTAAATTGAGAAAACAGCCCTGAAGCAGACCAAAGCAAGATCAATGATGAACTACCGGAATCGAGATTTCAAGAGTTAAGGAATGTCCTAGAAGAACATGCAAGTGCCTTTGGACAAGGGGGCATCATACGCCAAAACCAGGTCCATACAGCACGAGATATAGACCACCACGGATACCCCGGTATATACCTGGCCATACCAGGTATCCGCTAATAGGCGACAATTAATTATGGAGCAAGTCAGCAAGATAAAGGAGCAAGGGATAGTTGAGCCCTCAATTCATCCTATAACTCACACGCAGTTTCAGTGCCAAAAAAGGACAGCTAACTCTGGTTCTGTGTGAACTACAAGGCACTAAACAATGTGACACATACAATAGATCCTCCAGCCATTAACTTGACCCATACCATCCAAGACATAGGAGAAGCGAAAATCTTCAGTACCCTTGACATGGGAGTCAGAATACTGGCAGATTGCGGTGCATCCAGATAGGAGAAAGTTCATGGCCTTCACAACGCCTGAAGGAAAAACTCTGCAATTTAGAGTAATGCCATTTGGACTTAAAAATGCACCAGCTGTCAACTGCTGTTGGGTTCTACACTTACTTATGGTACCGTCAAATGCTTGCGTCCTACTAGGAATAAGTTAAGTGTCACTACTGCCGCTATGCCATTTGAGAAGGGGCACGGAACTCAGAGAGAGGAGAAAAAGGAGAAGTTCCTTGTTGCTAAGCGAGTGTGCACAAATATCCCCGCTGCACTTGGTGGAGACACCCCATGGGAACGAGCTCAAACTACCCGTCACCTGGAGAGGTCTTCCTCTTCAGCCCGTATCCCTGTTTATTTCTAGAGTCATCCTGCAGTTCGTGCCCTGGTCACTGGGAGTGACACCAGGTTGGGAAATTCCAACTCCTACTTTGGAAACAGTGTGGCCGCTGAGTGGAGCAAGAAATACAGTACCTCTCTGTACGGAAACTCATCACCCAGCACTACCCAGGTGACTGCTGGTCCTAGTCGACCTGCCTCTGCACCAGATCCCAAGAAACAGGTAACTGATTACCCTGGTATATCAGCCCTACCTGAACGGGCTAAGGTTACAGTCAGACATATTGCGGTGCCACCCACAGCTGATTTTGTACTGAGTCGTAGACCAATCCAAACAGTATTAACCTCTGGCAGAGAGTCCACTAAAAACCAACAACTGTTTACCAGAGCGTGACTGATGTAGCACACACCAAAGTTACATTGACTAGTCTAAGCGACATGCGTTAACTTACTAAATAAATATTAATTTATTTATATACCTCCTTTTCCTTTCGTTAACACATGATATGTGCTGCCAGCTTCAGAGTGAACACTCACTAGCTGGTCAATAAATATGAGTTTTAAGCACAAAAAACTATCAAAGAGCACTTATTTATGAAAATTGTCATACATGGTAGATTCTCTGTCAATTTTTATGTTTAATAACATCTTGTCTTTGTATTCAAAATTACGTTCTGGATTCCAAAAACCTAATATATTATGTTATATGTCAACAGCTTTACTCTTGCTAAGCCTGTAAGCAAGTCAAGTTAGCTATACAGTTAATTAATAAAAGCTGTAACTTGAAGAAACTCTGGTTGAGAGTTTACTATGGTGGCACACTTATGACGAGAGAAAATGCTCATCCTAATAGTATATGGCTGTTACTATCTCAGAAGACAGTGCACTGTCCAAAAAATTCAACATTTAGGTGCTTTGGGAAAGTAGAATACAGAGTAAATGCACAGTATAAAAATAAAAATTAATGTACAACAGCAATAATTAGAGATTAATTTTCAGGAATTAATAATTATTTTATAATCACAGTGAAAGTGAAATGTATACAATTCGCATGTAAAGTGAAACACATACCAATGTTTATATTTACATATGGTAGAAAGATAAAAATTTATTTACAAAGTAAATTAAATATGGGTTCCTAAAGTCCTCACTTTACTAGTAATGGCTTGCACAACCATGTTACACAAACATGCAAAAGGTGAATAAATAACAATATTGTAAAACCTGTAAAGTGCGCAAAATGTAGATCAGCTCACCTGGGTCCTTTGTAATGTGGAATGCTCGAAGTGCGGCCGTCAACAACTGCTCCAGGGTTGCCTGGCGTGACACCGTGATCACTCTGAAAATGCGCCTCCGGAAAGAACTGTTCCCATCATACACCTTGATAAACTCTGCAACCCACAAGAGAAACAGAAACAGTGAAACAGCTACTTCCAAATTGTTTGAAGGGGCAAGTGGGCCTCCAACATGTCACAAAGGGAATGCTATTATCCATATCATGACACAAATGCTTACTTTTGCCAACTACATACTGAACTGCTCAGTTTAAACTGGATGAGAGATCTAGATTAACTTCACACACTGGAAGACATATCTGGGCAGCAACATTATATATATGTATATTTATTTATTGACACGTCGGGTGAGACACGAGACAAATGATGACACAAATACTTACTAGTAATATGGGCGCCAGCGGTGCTTCCCAACACCGTGTAGCATTGCAGCTCTCTCTCTCTCTCTCTCTCTCTCTCTCTCTCTCTCTCTCTCTCTCTCTCTCTACTATATATATATATATATATATATATATATATATATATATATATATATAATATATATATATATATATATATATATATACACACACACATACATACATACATACACACACACACACACACACACACACACATATATATATATAATTTGTATATTCGAGAAGTATTTCAATTGTCTATATTTCAGTCTAGGATAGTAATTCAAGTAATATTTGAAAGGTCGTGGCAATTATAACTTGTTTGTATTTAATATATTTTCGTGTTTCCAAATTTGTTATTTTTCTTTCCTTATTTCATCAGTAGAAAAGACGTCAACAGACGTCGACGAAAACATCTCTTTTCCTTTTCAGTGGGTTAGTAAACTAAAAGCATCACCACCGCAAGGCACAACATGGTGAAACTGGTGAAACAAAGAAAATAACAGAGGTCACCTTTGGCTGACGTGACCAACTGCTTGAAAACAATATGTTTTCAATGAGGAAACTTTCTACCAATATATAAGGAAGCGCGACCTTTCTCTGGTATCACAACAGTCGACGAGCGCATCATATCACACCAGTTCGTCGCAGCACGATCGTTTGTCAGCTGTCAGTCGGACAGCCTGCAGCGTGTGATCACGTGACTCGCACCGACCAGCGTCCACGACTTTAACCTTATTTTGTATTTCGGACATTTCAAATGTCTATTAAATTTATTTTCCGTCGGTGCGAGGAGTCAATAGGGCGCCGTGAGAGAAAAGTAACGATTCTCTCATGTCTTCGTAACTCTCGAACTGAGATGTTTTGTTTTGTAAAGGCTGCAATCCTGTATTTTTTGTTGTTTGTCTGCTGCGATTATCAATTGTTTTACTGAGACAACAATAAATCTCCAGACATTAATTTATTTTATTTTATCGGCAATCCTGGTATTAAAAAACTTTCATTATTACGTAGTCGAAGTCTCCAACTCACGCTGAGTTAGTCCATTGGTGTTTACTGAGACGAGGGAACAGGACAATAACCTGTTAAGACCGCACTATTGAGACTCATGGTTCTCAGGGATGATGTGGGTGCTGTTTGTCCGTCTCACCCGTGTGTACTTACAAACACATTGACAATAATAAACTTTTAATAAACATCACTTTAAAAATAATCACTTGATAAAATACATGTGGCTAGGAAAGTACTGAATACACTACTGAATAAAAGAGGTAGGTTAATGATGCTTGCTTTTATTGTTACTATGCGTACATATCAACGTGCCAGTGAAATTATGATTATCTCTGTCATGACTAGCCAATTCCGCTTGAGTGCTTCCCGGCCCGCAATTAATCTAGCACACACCTAGATGGATGATCTCACCGAGGTGCATGAAAGCACAGCCTTCACAAGGGAAGAGGGCCGACAGCCACAAGGGTGGATTGACGGTTTTTACCTGAAGACAGGACACTGTGAATTACAAATGAAACTCTTGATGAAAACATTTTATCACGTGTGACTACTTGGCATCACTAACGCACACTCGTCTGGGCTTGCCTGCCAGTACGTGGGTAGTGTGGTGACGGCCTGTACACAGAGCTGGCTAGGACGGAAGTAGTTGCACCGTACACAAATGGCAAAATTATACAAACTACACAAAGACACTTATAAAGATGATGGGGCACGAGATGAGTATTCACAATAAACACACACACGTGTGAAAACAAGCTTAGGTGCCGCGGATAATGCTGGTAATGTTCGTAGTGGACCATGTTGTGCAGATGAAATTTCAATATTTCTTCTTGAAAACTACAAATTACGTTCAGACAAAATGTTATTCTGAGAGAGAAAATTATCCTCGTTACAATTTAAGTGATTGCAGGCGTGTAGCAGGCCTGATGGTGGTAAAAATCTAACATTAACATAACCGAATGGTCAAGTACAAAAAGCATCAATTACACGAAAAATACATTGAACCCTGAATGAAACAGACATAGAACCCTGAAATAAATTGTATTGCAATTGCACATGATTTTAAGCAAATAAATTCTCAAACTGCATGGATGGCGCAGATATAGACTTGGCATAGGTTAGCCACGTGGTTGTACATAAAATTGCTGTAAAATATTCAAACATGAGAATATCCTTGAAATACAAACATAAAAACAAAGCCCTTAAAATTGCGCGTAGCAATAATACAGAAATGACACTGGAACACCACTAACATAGACGGATGGCCCCTGATTCAAGTTGCACGGGTCGCATGACCTCTCAGACTTCTTTCTCCTCTTTCTTCGATTAAGTTTGAAAAATACCACAAGAGCATATGGAAACCCACATCAGTGAACAAAAGTTGTAGTGTGCACGTGACAGTCTATCGCCAGCTCTCCTCAACAGAATGTCTAGAGGCAAGTGTTGCACGGACCTACCATGGCTGCTTACGGGGTTCACATAAGCAGAAGTGCTATGCACAATGAGTAAAATATTTATACTTTGATAAATAAACGTGGCACAAATTAAATTTAATATGTTTTAGATTTTTATAATTTTCTTATGGATTTTTCATATTAATTAAGTGTCTCTTTATTATGGCATTCACGCCAGAATATCAGTGTTCTTAATCTCGGTGCTGTGGCCACTTTGAATTTCATAATCAAAAATTTTCACAACAAACAAACACTTCAAAATATTTCAAGACACATTAAACCCTGCAAATACAAATAAAAAAACACATTTTACACTGCAAAATATTATTGATGTGAGAGTTAAAAAATATTGGCCTCTTTGCGCACGTGCCATGTGCGTGGCAAGCGCCATCATAGGCTTTAGCGCCACTGGCTGTTAGCCGGCATCAAATGACCCCTCCCTCCAAGGCCAAGACAGTGCGAACAATGCAACATTGGGCTGGCGGGCTCTGTCCGGCTGGTTGCCGATTGAGGGCAAAGAAAACATGGCCTCGGAGGTCGTCGGTTTCTTCTGTGTTTGAAAGGGGGTGGGAGTGTAGGCTGGAGAAAAAACAATGTGGGTACATGGTGGTGACTCGGCTCACCTCTTGCAACTACTGTGTTGCGATTTGTTGACACTTTAAGTCACACTCACTGCCCTACTAGTTTCCCCGAACCCTTTCAAACTCTATTGCCCTACTATGCTCTCCCTGCGGGAACTGGAAAGCCTCTGAAAGGCATCTCGCCTTCATATGTGGTTTCAAAATTTACAGTTACATATCTGTTACAACCGGATTCACTTGTGTCTTGGGAAAACCCCTAAAAACTCAACTCACTGGCACTGGTTGTGTTTACATTTACGTGTGCACTTTGCTTACCACTCTCATCATGTACATTTGAAAACCCCTTAAAATCACTTTGATTGGATGTGTGGTCACAGGTGTTGACAGAAAAACCCAGAAATGATGTTTCCCTACTACTTGCTTCTACCTCATCACTAGGTGTTGTGTGTTCCGTCGGTACAAAACCCCTAAATAACAGTTCATTCCCTTGGCTGCGTGTCCCCGTGTCAGTGTTGTAGTTTTCCTCAGTGAACATGTTGACATTTCCTTGTGAACTACCTGGTAAAATTCTCCGAGCTTGCTGAGGTACTGGGCATAACGTCGTCTCCTTGCCTCTTTTCCCTACAGGTGGTCGGGCTATATGCAGGTCATCATGGTGCCGTTTTGTGACACGTTTTGGTCCCAACTTCACTAAATACATGGAATTTCCCATCTTTTCCACCACTCTTACTGGCCCTGTCCATCTAGGTGCCAGTCCAGCACAGTACTTTTTCACCCCGGCCAATAACGGGTTTTCTCTTACATACACATACATTCCAGGTACAAGTTCGGGTGGCGGAATCTTGCTCTCTGGTACCCACCCATTACAGTAGCTGTTTCGATTCACCCTGACTTCCTCATGAATATGCACCTGGTGTTCGAAAATTTGTTCAGGTGGTCTGGGTGGGATTTTGCGGGGTGCTACGGGGGCACAGAGTTCGCAACCTTGTACCATCTCAGCAGGTGTCTTCTCGGTTGCCTCATTTACTCTATTTCTTAGGCAAAACATTACCTCCATGATCAATTCAGCCCACCTAGTGGTATCTTCTCTTGGTTGGGTTAGCCCTGGGATGGTATGCTGGGGTGGTAAGCTAGGAATGCCTCTGTCCAATGGGTAAACAAATCCGTGGCAACAACAAGAAATCTTTTACCAGTTTTTGTACGCGGGTACGGGCTCATGATATTGATGGCCACTGTTTTGAATGGGTCGGTTGGCAGCCTTGGCTGTTGTGGAGCAGCGCTGTCGGCTCTCCGCGGCTTCAGGATGTTACACGTGACACAGCTCTGTACATGTTTCCTGACATCCCCCTGAATCCCTGACCAGAGAAAGAATTTCTGCACATTTCTTCAGGTTTGCTTAGATCCCGGGTGTCCATGCTCCAAACTGTCGTGTGCATACTTTAATACAAGTTCCCGTTTCTCTTTCAGCACATACGTCCGCCATCAGGCACAATTATCAGGTGATTTGGTTTGTATTTCTCTGTCCGCTACCCTCCAGTGTTCTGTGCACCGTGTGGCTCAGTGTTGATGGCGTTGCGCAGCATCTGGGAAATTTTCTTGTGCAGTGTGTATCTCTCTTTACATATCCTGTACATTCACAGAAACAAGTTTGTCAGGTGGTGTGGCAACAATGCTTTGTACAACGAGGGTTTGTGTTTCTGCAGTCAGTATAACTGGTAAGGTGGTAGCGCTTATTCCCACTCCGTGTTGTCAGTTACCGTTAGATTTGGACAAGGATTCCTGAACAAGGCATTTGTGAGCCTGTTGGTTTTTCCAGCCACGTGTTCTACCTTGAAATCGTATTCCTGCAGTAACAACGTCCAGCGGGCAAGTTTGCTCTTCCCGCTATGTATGTCTTCTAACCATACAAGACATCGGTTGTCAGTTTTGAGCGTAAACTGCCTTCCTAGCAAGTACGGCTGGTACTTACGCAATACATGTACAATGGCCAAACATTCCTGTTCGATAATATTATATTTATATTCTGTGTCCCCGAACTTTGCACTGTGGTAACTGATTATATGTTTTTCCCGTGTGTTCCCCCCTGATACAACACTGCCCCAATGCCTTCTTAACTTGCATCCGTTTGCACTACAATGGGCAACTCTGGGTTGAATCTAGATAGTGGATTACAGTTCTGGAATGCAAGTTTGATGTCTTTAAATGCTTGATCAGAATGAGATGTACAAATAAATTTACGTTTCTCACACAACAAAGCAGTTAATGGTGCAGTGATTACAGAAAAGTTTGGCACAAATTCCCTCAAACAATTAATCGGACCAAAAAAATTTCCTGACCTGTTTACGTGATCTGGGTGTGGGTTTATTTTGAATGTCCTGTATGTGTTGGTGTTCTGGTTTGTGTCCGTTTGCTGTTACATAGTGTCCTAGAAACTCCATTCTACTCATACCCAACTTACACTTTTCCACTTTGCATATAAGTTTATTACGTTCGAGCCGTTCAAACACAAGGCTGTTTGACCAAACAAGTACACCATCCAAATATGCAATCACAAAGTCTTCTATGTATCCTTCAAAGTATGTTTACCATTAAGTTCTGAAATGTTTCAGGGGCACACTTTAAACCAAAAGGCATAGCAACAAATTGGAACCTACGTCCACCTGGGATAGTAAATGCTGTCTTTTTTTATGTCTTGAGGGCAGATAAGTACTTGCCAATAACCAGATTTTAAATCAAGAGATGTGAATACTAAAGCTGGTCCTAATGTTGATAAAGTGTCTTTCATGTTAATGACTGGTGGTGGCATGTTTACTGTTTTTTATTGAGGGAACGAAAATCAACACAGAATCGCCATTAACCATCTTTTAGCCATCTTTTTTTGGAGCAAGGGTGATACCTGAATTATAGACACTCTGTATATGTTCAATAACATTATCATTGAGCATCTTACATACTTGCTGGTTAATGATGCGGCGAAAGAAAATACTTGGGTCTCGTGGCTTGGAGTACATCAGGTCCTCGTGCGTTGTGATGATCGCATGCTCTGTGATGTTGGTGCGCTGCAACTTCCCCTCAGTGTAAAACACACTGGTATACTGGTCCAGCAGATGTTGCAGACGTTGTTAATGTGTAGCAGGCACCTTGTGCTTGAAGTCAGCAAGCGGCACAGTAGTTGTTGTTGTTGGTAGTGTTGCTACCACGGCATATAAGGTCCACCGGCCATGCGTCCCCACGTGCAGACGATGTAGGTGTGGTTCTATCATGGCTTGGATGTCAATAACCACGGCAATCACAGAATCATCTCCTTGCATAAGTCCGGCACAATGTAAACATCACACTTGGTACATAGCTCTCGGATTCCTACACTTACTTGCATGACATTTCTCGCTTCACCTTGTTGATGTGTGGTAGCGAATTGCAGACGTCGCAGTGGTACTCTAGTTGTTATTGCCTGAATTAGATTAGGCCTTCGCGTACAAAACTATGACTTGCAGCAGTGTCAATGACGGCGATAACATTTTTACCCTCGAGTTCAATACTGTCCCTTAATGCGCATACAGTACTGTAACTAACCTGGAATGCTTTGGCACCTTCAGTAGGCGGATAGTTACGGCCTGGCGGTGAGATTGGTGCAGGTGCTGTTTCACCAACCTCCCGACTTAGTTTCCCGACCTGTTGCCTCGGTAATTATTTTCCTGGTTGTTGTGATGAAAGTTCCTTTGGCGACGGCTATGTCTCGTGGGTGTAAACATGAATGGTGGTTGCGTAGCATCTGGCATTCTGGTGGGTGTAAACACGGTGGTTGCGTAACATCTGGCATTCTGGTGGGTGTAAACATGTGGAATTTCAGTCTCAGGGTATTGGTATGCCTGCCTCGCTCGCACATCCTGTTCATACAAGCAAGCCTCCCGCATAAACTGCTCTACACTTGCTCTGGTTGCTCTCCGCAGATACTGCCTAATGTACGGTGTTGATAGAGCTACAATTATCTTTAGTACTTCAGTGTGACACGTATCTGAATGTGGCACAATGCCTGGCTTTATTCATCGCTGAGAGTTTCACGAGTGTAGTCAGGAGGATAGGAGTAACCTCTTGCTATCGCCCAGAGGTAGTAAGCACTTCTCTTACCTTCTCTCTGATACCACTCCGACGGGAGTAGGGCATCTGGATTGAATCACACTCTCACATCCGTGAAGGCGCTGCAGGTGACTTGTTGTCTTACCCTGATGTAGAGCCATGTGTACTGTCTGCCGACCATAGGCGGTATCCCTATCCCAGCACTCGGCATTGAAATGCGGTAAGTAATGAGAGTCAGGTCTCGCTGGTTGACAGTCACAGCACGTGGGTGAGTGTCTCGGAAGGGAACAGTCTCTCCCAACTAAGAGAACACACTGGCACCGTAGTCACGAAGGAGAGAGTAGCCGTTGAGCAGGAGACTGGGCCTCAAGAGACTCGTACCTAGTGTCAGGAGTTGCTACAGTTCTGTCACCTGTCATGTGTGCAGACATTGTTGAACATGAGTGTGTTGAATAACAATGAGTTGTTGGCATCTGTCTGTTTTTGCTTGAGTACATGTTGGTCACCTGCAATAACTTTGAAGCTCCTTGTAGAGGGTAAGCCACTGGGTAAGAAATGCAGAGAATATGAAACTAACTTAAACTGGTAAGATACTCCTATTATGTTGTAGAAGGGACCGCAGTGTCTTGTTAACACTTGCATGGTGACTTTACAAATGCATAATACTGCTGAAAAGATGGTCCGCAACGAGTGTGTAACAGGGGTAAAACCCTTTGACAAATGGTATGAAAGGCACAGAGTTGGAAGAAGCACTGGGGCCAGCTTAACGTGTAAGGAGAAATGAAGACTGGTCATGAAGTGGAGAGAGGCGAGCGACCTCTCTATTTATACTCTGCCTGGTCATTCTTCTTCAGTCAGCTGAATAGGGGTGGCGAAGGAGAGGAGGTATCTGTAGCATAGCTTCCTCAAGGCGTGATGTCACCGGCCGGCCTAGAGAATCAAGATGTAGCGGAATGTATTGGTAGAGCCATCTGGTGGCGTGTTGAGGTACTGAAGTGCCTTGTGCATAGCCTCCCTGGCTCGGCCAGTGAACACTACAATCTTCGGGCTGGAACTTCCATTATTACCATTGTAGACAGTGCAATCTTGCGTTTTCATGATGTGTGGCATCAATAAAAACTCTGATAAAATCAGGTGGAAAGGCTTGCTTACTGATGAGGCGTAGTTGTAAAATCATTGTTGAAAAGATTTCATGCATCAATTTGCCCCTTTTCTGGTGCGACAAAGTCTCATCCTTGAAGGAATGTGATAAGAAAGAAATTCTTTTGAGGGAATGTAGGACTATCCCCTTAAGAAACAATTTTTTCTCTGCCAGTCGGCTTTTGTAGTTGCCTCTGCTCGACCTTGAGCAATGAAGTCAGCTGGGCTTGGAAGGTCATGGCTGCAGGTGGTGCGTGATTCTTTTGTTTGCTTTCTTCGGACCGCTGGTCAGCTAGACATCTGTCTCTCCCTCTGGTGCATGGCGAACTGGCATTCCCTCTCTTTTCCTCTCTGGCATGCAGCTGTGTCTGGCTGCAAACAAAGCTCTCTTTTTTTTAAAATGAATTCTTGCGGGTTGAGTAAGGTCATGTCGTGAAAGGGATTCCCGGGCGGGTGTATGCGAGCCTGCCTTCATTAATGTGTGCTGCCTTACCGGAATAGTGTTACTGCTTGGGTGCTTACAATAAAAAGATTAACACAGTTTAACCTGTGGAAATAATGCAAAGACATAGTGGACAGCACGCAGAATAGTATTCGACCCTTGGGGAATCATATTATATTTGTTATTGTTGAAATTAATATGAAAGAGCGACCTCTACCTGGTCTCCTATGTGTCGCACAGCAGGGATATAACTTGTGTAAAAGAAAGCTAAGGGGTTTAGTGAAGCTGAGCTCTTCCGTGGACGCAGCCGACTGCTAAGCTTTGCAAATGAGTGTTGTGGCAAAGTAGGTAACTATCAAACAATGTGTACGTTCACCACTATACAAGTAGAAGAGGAAAGCACATAAGAATACACTTTTAAAACAACATAAGTCACTGGCATTTTTTCCCCAAACATAATCAGTAAGGCTTGAGGCTTCTTAAAGTGATTCTACAGAAAACAAGAATGAATTCTTATGCAAAATTATTTAAATCATTAAAATTGACTTTAAATTTACTCTGAAAATATAAAATGTGCAAACTGATTCTACACAATGCAAAGAAAATATTTAGAGTTTTCTTAAGCAAAGTATGCCAAAATTTTAAAGTCTTTTAAAAATGTTGTCAACATACTCAGAAGTTTTTACATTTTTGTCCATTTTCTTTTCAACAAGAATTACGGCATCTTCAAATGTTTTTACACAAGTTACGTCTCCTTAGCACTCATGATATGTGGCACTGTCACTAACGTGTTCAAGTGTTCACGTAAATAACTTTACATGGCAATTAATGAGCCAGTAATTCACTAGCAAATTACATAACCAAGCAGAGATATGAATAGCTGATATGGCTGCTGCAAAGGCGGGTTGAGAGAAAAACTTTCTTCATGGTATTGCACTAGGAAAAACGTCCAGAAAATTGTTTATAATTACGTAACAGCACTGTTCATAGAGAGGCGTACATCGGTGGTACATGTTTAAGAACAATTAGCAAAGATAGGATAGCATAATAATTGCTATCAGTCTTTTAGTTTATTTGTCCATGGCACTTTCACTCACTGTTTTTGGTATTCTCTTCATCTTCGGTGGTTGCCCTCGCTTACGTGGCGGTGAATACTGCAGGTTCGGCCAGGTGAAGCATACAGGTAGACGCCAGGGAGCCTCTCGGTATATGCCTGGTAATGAGCTGGCTTGGTAGGCGCAGGGCAGCTGCACTCTACATGGAAGGTCGGCCATCATGGAGTAGCCGTCCCCAGCAGTGGTCAACAGCTGACCTCTAGGTGCTTTGGGACAAGCTACGACAGCATCGTCGAGCTCATTGGTGGTCTGCGTTGCCATCAGGGGTCGTCTGTAGGCTGCATGGCCTACCCTCTCGGTCCTGTTGGTCCCGGTGTTGGGTGGCTCCATTGCCGTCAGAGGTAGTCTGGAGGCTGCATCACCTATGCCTCAGTCTTGGGCACCCAAGTGGCTGTCTGCATTGTTGGTGGGAGTGGAAGTTCTGCTGGTGCTTCCAATTCTGCTGATGCTTCTACTTCCTTGGATGCAGTTACCGGAGCTGAGGTTCGGGAACTGACCTCAGGCTCGATGGCAGGTCTACTGTGTATCCACTTCTTACCCTATCCATCGACCGTCTTGGCCAGACTTGTTGTCTGACCATCTTGTGCTGCCCCTCCGGGTGTAGTCTCGGGATGGCCATGAGAACGGCCATGGCGTCAGGCGACACTGAAGTTTTGAAGATCATCTTGGTTCTTCCTCGTCTGGGAGGTGTAGCCATGAAAACGACCCTGGTATTAGGTGAGGCTGAAACCTCGGAGAAGACCTTCCCTTGTATGGGAAGATTGGCCATGAGAATATCCGTGGCACTGGGTGACATTGCGACATCAGCTGTATGCAGTAGTGGAGAGACCTCTTTGCCTGCTCCTCCGACTGGAGATCCCCGAGTCAGAGGTCGGGTAGTAACCTCCGTCTCGACAGTGCCTGTCGGTGGTTCTCCTTCACGTGTTCATGGAGTAGGGTCTGGGAGTTGGTCTCGGAGCGAGATGGTGACAGGAACTCAAAGCTGGCAGCCTCTGCAGTGAGTGATGACTAGGCCAGGAAGATCACAGCCGAAAGTTCCACGTGAACGGCAGCCTTGAGAAATGCCCCGTGTGGGCTGGCAGTTCTGGCAAGTGCCTCGCTCATGGGAGGAGACGTCTTGGCGGCGGCTGCAATTACGTCTGGTGCGGCAGTCTTCTCGCTGAGTTGGCTCATTGGAGCTGGTGGTGTGCAAGTTGCCAGTTGAGGTGATGGCTTCTGGAGAGCTGTCAGCTCGACGGAAATTTAGTCTTGAATCCTTTTGGTGATAAGAGCTTGGATGAGGCCATTGGAGGCATGGATCTTTATCCAGCAGACTTCGCCAAGATAATTTACTTGTTCTCAGAGTCCACTTCACGGGTTGGTTGGCGAAACTCCTTTTGAATTCTGTAGGAGTTGAAGGCAGCATCAGTACAGAATCTTTGGCTTACAGTTTAGGGAATTCCACCCACATAGGCATGGAGTGAATGGTTCCCTGGCTGGTTTGCTTTTTATCAGCTCACTCCGTAGGTTGTGATGACTGTTCTTTATCAGGAGTGGCATACATAGCAGTCTCTCCCACGTCGTCCGGCGTTTCGGAGATCACCGAGGCGGCGATGTGTGTCTCTGGTTCGGGAATATCTCTGGAGAAGAGCTGTACTTATCCTCTGTCTAGGGTTTCTTCGGGCGGAAGCCGTACGCAACGTCGTCGAGCTCTTAGGCCTGACTTCTTGTCTTCCTTGGAGGATCTGAGACTGGTCTGTCACTAACGAACTGTAATTGCAGTAGCTGCATTGGTTTTGTTGACCTTCGTAGTGGGGCTGGAGACTGCACTGTCAATGTTCAGAGTTTAACGTCGGGTTCCAACTTTCGCTTCTCCCTTCATCTGTTGAGGTGAAGGGCTGTCTTCTTTCTTCCATTTGTAGACGGATGGCTTTCCAGGACAATCGCGGTTAAATGCCTCTGGGGGCAGAACCAGCATTTAGGTAACTTTGTGTCTGTAGGAGGGGTGGGCGCAACCTTGTCTGCTTCCTTCTCCCTGCTCCCTCTTGACCAGCATAGCAGAGAAGTGTGGCAGTGGGTTGTGTATAAATGAGTGTGCTGGGGGAGTAGAGGAGGGCATGCTGCCTGTCACTCTCACTTCTTTCTTCCCCCCTACCCTGCGGTCTGCGGTTAATCTCATCCTGCTCGCAGAAATTCCTCTCTGTTTCTCGTGCTCTCTCAATCATTTCTTCCACTGTGAGTGGCTTTGGACCAAGCAGACAGTTTCTGATTTTTGGTAACAATAGTGTGTTACACTCCTCACACAGCTTTATTCGCCTCCACAGGGAAAGACATGAAAGTACATCTGCACCTTACGGAGGACAAAAATGTCAAATTCTTTGTCTGGTGTTTGCGTATGGCTGCAAAACTCTGTAGTGCGGCGCACCAATACCTCATTGCCAGTGAATTGTTGGGCAAGACAGCCACTGAGATGGCTGCACTCTGAAATAAATTCCCTATACTTGTGCTACCAATCGAGGGCTTTGTCCATTAACTTCAATTGTGCTCATGAAAGGCATTGCTTTTCAGGTACTTCATGCGTGCGAAATTCCCTTTCACAGTCGACCATGAATACTAGCAAGTCCTCGTGAAGACATCTCGCAAACTCAGGCAATTGTCATTGACTTTGCATCGGGCGGTGCTTGTGTGGGAGGCCGGCCCTAGATTGTGTGGTTTGTACACGACAACCCGCCGACAAACACCACATTGATATACCATTCCTGGTCAAGTAATACGCTCATCTGGCCAACCAAAACACTCAGGGTGGTATGCCTCCCCACACAGTATGGAGCGCACTGTGTTGTTACCACACCCTGGGCAGATTATCCAATTGCAGAACGCGGTCTGACGTGTTCTGCATTCGCCGCACCGGTATTTTAAGCCGTCGGTATAGCATGGTTCATCTGTGCAGCCTACGCAGGTATAGTGGAACCATTGTTGACAATGGGAACACTCGATTCTGTGTATCCCCATGCCGGGGCACTTTGTCTTCAAAAAGTGGCTGTGTTTTGTTGCGGCTGCAACAGTGCCATTGAGCTCGTGCTCGCTTATGTAGGTTTTGGACATAACTGCTTGCTGATTAAGCACCAAGGAATGTTTATTGGATTCTGTAAAGTCTGTGCTGTAACTGCTAGGGTCTGGCTGACCTGGTCAAACTGCCTAGTCGTTACTATTGCAATCATGCCCCACGTTGGGCACCAGGAAACTTGCTCTTTACGCACGACGCCTTGAGGCTGGAGGAGGAATGTCACCACGTCAAAACGATTTTTGGTAGGTGCTAGATCAGGTGCATCTGGTGGTGGGGGGTTCCGGTTTAATTTAGTCTTTACGTGGTACTGGCACACATCCAGTGTAAAGTACTGGCCTGGTAGCTTTACGGCAGGGAACAAAGTCAGGTTCCATGAGAGTAATCTTACGTTTCCGAGGACTAGTTCTAGGTGGTATACCTGGGTGACGACTAACCTGTGGAGTACTGCTTAACCTGTGTAAACTCCAGCTGGCATAAGTGTGAGCTAGGTTGATTAATGTTCAGTGGCTCAAAGGTTGGGTCGGTCATATTAGTTGGTTGTGCTAGCTCAAATCTCCTGAAGTATGTGTTGATGAGTCCCAAGGACTGTCCTGTATGCTCAAATACGCTGCTAACATGGGATGTGTTTTCTTCCTCAGTCATATGGGGTCCTGGAAAAGGTCCTTGGGAATCTCAGGTGTGACAGGTATCTGCAGATGGCACAAGACCTCAGTGAGAGTTTCACGAGTGTAGTCAGGAGGAGAGAAGTAACCTCCTGCAAATGCCTAGAGGTAGTAAGCACCTGTCTTACCTTTTCTCGGATACCACTCCAATGGGAGTAGGGCATCTGGACTGAATCACACTCTCACATCCATGAAGAGGCTGCAGGTGATGTGTTGTCCTATCCTGGTGTAGAGCCACGTGTAGTGTCTGCCGACTGAAGGTGGTATCCCTATTCCAGCACTCGGCGTAGGAACGCGGCGAGCACTGAGAGTCAGGCCTCGCTGGTTGACAGTCCCTGCATGGGGGTGAGTGTCTCAGAAGGGAAGAGTCTCCCCCAATTCAGAGAACACTAACTCCGGCACCTGCTGGCACGGTAGAGAAAGTAGCCACTGAGCCAGCGAGCTGGCTTTGTAAGACTGAGTACCTAGTGTCGGGGCTCTACCGTTCTGCCCACTGTGGTGCACAGAAATTATGACCATCTAATGTGCATGTGGATACTCTGATTGGTGTCTCGTGTTTGAGTAAATTCTCCTGTTACCTGCAATCCCTTGGACAGCGTGAGGTCCACTGGGAGATGAATTACAACTATGGGAAAGATACCAGTGAGTTGGCAAAAATGTATGTTTATTCCTTTCTATGGGAAGTAAACAGAGTGGTGTCGCACTACCTCATAACGTTGGCAAGAGCTTATGGAAGCTTAACCCACGCTGAACCAGGTGATGGCAACTTGGGCCTAAGTTATCAATGGCAGGTTAGATGAGCATTATGAAACTAACTTAAACTGGTACTACTCCTACTAGTGTTGTACAGAAGGGGCCGCAGTGTCTGGGTGTGTAGACGACGTTGACATTGATTCTTCGGCATGAATGCAGTGCAGGAAGGGCAGGTAGAGCTAGGAAGCAAGCAGGCTGGTCAGTTCTCCGGCAACGTCTGCAGTGGAGAAATGAAGACTGGTCACGAGCGGGCGAGCAACTTCTTTATTTATACTCTGGCTGGTCATTCCCCTTCAGACAGCTGGATAGGGGTGGCGATGGAGAGGGAGTAGCTGTAGCATATCTTCCTCAAGGCGTGACATCACAGGCCGGTTTGGTGAATCCTGATACGGCAGAACGTACTGGTAGAACCATCTGGCGGCATGTTGTGCCTTGGATGCATAGCCTCGGTGGCTCAGCTGGTGAAAACCACAATCTTGGGGCTGGAATATCCATTCTTGTAGTTGTGATATCAATGCCAAACATAAAACACAGCAGTCACCAAATTTGGATTGCATGCGCAAAAATAGCAATTAGGACATTGAGACAGCTGGGGCAGTAAAACTAACACACAACCCTGCGGGTGCTACTGTCGCATGTATGCAGCAGCCATTTTGAGTAAAGTGCTGAGTACACGCACAATATCTTTGGCACATTAAAAAGGTTTGTATCATTATTTTGAAGTGAAATAAAATCAAACGTATAGATGTCACTTGCTTGATTTACTTATTAATAACGGACATGGATATTTGTTGTTGAGATAAAAATTTCACAGTTCCGAACGTAATATATTTGGGTAAATGGAGGTAAACATGCAGTACTCCTCTTTAAGAGCTTTGGCCGATATTTGTTAACATTTCTTTGTACCATATCGTTTTGTTACATGTAATAATCGTTTAGAGAGATGTTACACTATATTTGAACATTATTTATGGTGCCTCAAATATAGAACATAGTCAAGATATAATAGATCGCAAGAAATTATTTTGTACACCTGTGGTATATATTAGAATTATTTCATAGAGATTTTCTAGAGTTAAAAATCAGTTAAAACAGACAAATCAATTAAAATGGCAGGCCTGGTACGATACGATTTTCACATGAGGAAATCTGAGGACGAACCTGCTGGGAATCAAATAAAAAATGGAGGGAAGAAGCAGCCACCAATTTCTCATCAGTAATTAGTTTATGATTATCACTCACTCATCAGTCTTTGAGCAGGGAGTCTTCATTGGCCAGCAGTAGCCATATGGACTCACAGCAGTACAGTTCTGAGAGCCTTGTGCACTATATCACTCCATGCAGGTTATCTAGCAATTAGGACATTGAGACAGCTGGGGCAAGATGAGATGACAAATTTCATAGATACTTCTAAAACACTTCTAATAAGCATGTACATTGATGATTTAGTTACTGGCGCCAATGACCTAGTCACTACCCTCAAGCTTAGACAATACCTTCAGCAACTGCTTTACCGTGGGGGTTTTCAACTTCGAAAATTAGCATGTAATTGTCCAACTTTGCTTGATGACGTGCCACTACAAGATGTCCATTCTTCTGGTGTGATGCATGCCGCTTATTGAGTTATACCAAACGACTACGATTCATCCTAACGTGTTATTACCAAACTTAGAAGGAACCATAGATGGCTACAGGATTGTTTCCCACGGACAGACAGTTACAGACACGCAGTATTTTCTACTGGTTCCAGAACAGACTATAACTCACTACTCACATAGTTCTACGTAGCCCGAGGAAGGGTCAAACCATACACGTTATTCACGAGAGCATACAAGATCACTCCCAGCCTAGTGGGCGGTTCCAGCACGAGAAATAAACAATGTTTCCAAACGGCCAGAGTAACATGCAGCCTCCTTGACGCACCTGGCAGGCAAAGTGTCACCAAACCAGCAAAGCTTTCTGAAGATGGCAGAGCGCCCGAGGCCATATAGTCTAGTGCAGGGGGTAGATTCTCCCACCCCGCTTGCACCGGCCAGACGTCAGAGGGATATAACAGCCCCAACTCCACGTCAGGCATGGGCAGGCCGAGCGCATTATAAAAGGCAGTGCGCGGCCGAAGACGCCACTTGTCTTCTCCAGTAGCTCACCTCAACACTTCTGTACTGGGGCTCTCTACTGCCTACCATGTCTTCTAGATCTCCAGTAACCTCCAGAGGCTGCGACCACCAATTACCAGAGGCTCCAGAGGCTTCTACCACTAACAGCTTACCAGAAGCTCTTCAACCATAAGCCTGTATGACTTCACTCCACACTTTCCGTTGTCGATCCTACTGGTTCAACAGCCGCCGCTACGTGACAACTACACCCACAACCCTTTTGGTAGCAGCTCCTTATTAAAGTCTCTTCTCGACAACCCCAGGTTAGAGTAACTGTGTCTGAGTTATTTTCATAGCTATCGAAGCATTCTTGTCTTGAATAGTTTAGGAGCAGGTCACCTCCACCTGTAAAGTGTAGCTTACTTCCATCCACACTTAGATTTTTGGTGCCTATGCAGGTGGAATTCCCTAAACCGCAAGCCAAAGAATCTGCACGGACGCTGCCTTCATCTCCTACAGAATTCAAAAGGAATTTCGCCAATGGTAAGCCTTCCAGCCAGTAGAGTGTGTCAATCTGAGGCCTTCCTCACTTCTGGTATTGATTATGCTGGGCCAATCCAATTACTATGGTGCAAACAAGAAAACCTCACATACTGCAGGCATACAATTGTCTTTTTGTATGCTTTGCCACAAAGGCAGTGCATTTAGAGCTTGCTTCTGATTTGTCATCTGAAACCTTTCTTGCTGCATTCATACGTTTCAGCACATCGTGGGCAGTGTACTCACTTGCAGAGTGACTGTGGTACAAACTTTGCACGGGCTAATCATCACTTGTCAAAGCTGCAAAGAGTTCTTGGCTGACAACAAGTGTCTTACTGACAAGCTAGTTGAAGACAACATAACTTGGCATTTTAATCTGCCATCAGCCCCGCACTTTGGAGGACTCTGGGAGGCAGGCATCGAACCTGCTAAGTCTCTGTTGGACAAAGTGGTGGACAGTCAGCTACTGTTGAATAAGGAAATGTACACAGTGCTGACTCAGATTGAAGCCACTCTCAACTTTAGACCACTTTGGGCCATTTCCAGTAAACCCAAATGACTTATCTGCCCTAACTCAAGTGATTTTCTGTCTCTTCACCAAGGAACCTACAAAAAGATTGAAAAAAGTGGTCACTAAATCAACACATTCATCCATCTCTCTAGAAACACTGGCATACTGAATACATGTAACAGTTTCCACCCAGGGATAAATGGCTTAAGAACAATGACACCATGAAAATGGGTGAATTGGTTCTTTTCAGGGATAACAACCTTCCACCCCTCCAGTGGTGACTGGGGCGCATCATCTAGATACTGCCTGGGTCAAATGGCATTGTGCGGGTCGCTCAGGTCCTCACTCAACAGGGAGACCTGACTCGTCCTGCAGTCAAGTTGTGCCCAATGCCAGATAATTAGTTTGAGTGTGCTCACTTCAAGGTGAGCAGGATGTTTAGACTTGTGAATTTTGTGTAGTGTACATTGTAGACAAACTTTTAAATTAATTTTCTGGCCCACTCATTTTGTCCATCATAATGACTAAACAGACAAGTGAACAAAAAAAAAAAAACTTAGTTGTGCACAATATGGCATTGAAACGTGTTGTTTCATTGTGTGCTATAGTTTTAACATCATCGTAATCATATATATTATATATATATATATATATATATATATATATATATATATATATAATATATATATATATATATATATATATTCTATTCACGTTGTTCCGTGCTCAGACACATATGTTTAAGTCCAATCAACTGGACACCCCAGAGAACTTCTCATATCAGGTATAAGCTTGAAAAACTTACCCAGACCAGAGCCTACTTCCTGAATATACAAGATGACCACAGGAAGACACTATGAAATCCCTACAAGCCTGTGTAGCTGAATTCAAATGGATACAATTCCAAAAGCCCTATGGCACGAAAACACAGCTACATAGTGAAACTGCAAGTGATAGAAGTATGGGTACTTTGTTACCATGTGGGAACTGGTGGAGTGTCTGCTCCAATACCTCTCCAGCAAAAAGGCGGTAACACATCTCACGGATGAGTTGTATACCACAGTCAAAATACAGGAAAAGAGGCTGAGATCTTCTCCATCAAAATGTATTGATGTTTCAGAGGGTAAATTCCGGGTGTTACGAAGATGATGGTGTGGAATATATCACGAGGCCCTTACTTAAAGGTTATACAATCCCATCTAAGGGAACTTGAACCGAGAACAAGAGAGAGTTAGTTTAACAAGACAGAACATGGAAGCATGACATGGCATTAAGGCTTGGCTTCATCCCATTTACCAAAATGCTTAATTTTCATATCATAATTTTGGATTCATACTATAGTAATTACTGAAAATGTACAATTATAGAAAATTTACATTTTACGAGTTATTATATATTTTTGTGTATAACTTTATTTGTGTGTTATATGATTGTTGAAAAAAGTTGAGAACATATTTATATTTTACTTCATCCAGCAGCATTGGCACCACCTAACACTACTTTCTCACATCTGTGTGTTTATTTTGCCCGCTCATAATGTGTCCCATGTTTAACCAGTGTTATTTTGTGTAATTTTGTACGGCGTGATTATTTTAGCACTAACCTGCTATGTGTACGACCGTTGCCACACACCATGTCGTTCGGGGACGAGTCCCGACGAGTAGGCACTAGTTGCGTAGATATCCGTACATGGACATTCCATACTCCGTGTCCTGTTGCTGGGCAAACCTGCAGTCCATCCTAGCGGCTGTAGGCCCCTTGCCTTTAGGAGGCTGTGTTATCAAACACCGCGGAGCATCATCCAGTCGGAGTGAGCAACTTCAGTAACGTGCTTGGCGAATCACCCACCGGAACTGGCTAGTCATGTCCGAGGAGTAATTTCAAAATTCACTTCTGGAATGTTGTAATCTGGTATGAATAAACAGACCTATAAGTGTAAAATTTGAATGGCTCTTTTTGTAGCATCAGTACCCAGCCCAGCCAAAGTGCTTGATTCTTGCAGTGTTATGTATAAAAGTTGTTATATAAGTACACACAGGTGAAACAAACACATAGAACCCACTGCATCCCTGAGATCCCTGAGTCTCAAAGTACGGTGTGTAGGAACCACCGCTGGTGCCCATCAACCACAGGTAAAAGGTTTATTGTAATTATCTCGGTGTCTCACCCGACGGCATCACTGTTAAATATTTATAATTTTGACATTTTATAATTCTAGGAGAGTGTGGAACCACGTGTTCTAAATATGTAATTAATAAACATATATTTTTTTAAACTTATAATTTTCTGGGCCTTCTCAATCATAGCTTTGTAACCCCTTATAGACCTTTAAGGTGGTATTCAGAGTTTTGCATTGCTCTTGCTCTAAGGTAAAGCCAGCTACTCGCATATCAAACAACAAAGTTAGATACACACACCTTAAGAGGCAAATCCAGATCTGCCAGCAGGTAGATCTTCGGGAGCGCCCAAAACCATCTTATGAACTCCGCCACTTGTGGAATCACGTGACTAAAATAAGTTTCCTACTCCACCACTGGTAATGGCCGGTTTGGAGGACGATCTATTTTAGCCACCTGACCTACAGTGGATACCGCACATAGACATTACTGCATAAAACATTGTTTAGTATTGTAAGCTCTGCTCCACCACTGGGTAATGGCAGGACATGGAACAACAGAGTGAGATATTATGTTGAAAAGCCAGTGTGTCTAGAAGTACACGTTAGGGTCGCAACCATCTTAGAGATTTTAATTTTATTTGCTCCTATGCCTTACTTTAGGAAAGGTGGTAATAAGAAGAAATTAAAATGACTGCATTTCGGCATGTATAGGGAGCAAATTTTTACAAAGAAAACGTATACAAAAAGTGGTGTGTGACTTATTTAAGAGATAGTGGCATTAAAACAATTTTTCTCCCCCAAAACATGTTTAGAAATTTGTCAACATACAGTATATTTCAATGTTTTAACTTAGCTTACAAGGACGTCAAAAAGTATCAAATAAATATCTTATTACTCATGTTTAAAAGCTTATGCCCAGTGAAGGCCCAGCTCTTTTACTTTATCTTTTTTCCTTCTCCCTTTTGCTTGCATTATCTTTTCCGCCTTTCTCCTAGCTCAGCATCTCTTTCTTCCACCCCTCTGCCCCTTATGCTTCCATTACTAGTTTCTTTGCAACTCCGTTCCACTCCTCCTCCCCCTTGGGACTCTTCTACGGGTATTTTTTGAATGCCTCCTTCACCCTCTCTCTGGCCAGATTAGACAGCCTGCAGCAGATCTGTGTGTGTGTGTGTGATGATGCGGCGCTGCAAGGTCACCCAACCCATGGCAAGGACACCCAACAGCAAACTAATTATTTTGACGCTGCTGAAGTTTGCTGTTATTGGGCTGTTTGGCCTGCACACTAGCATGATGAGGCCGGGCAGTATTTACAGGAATACAAAAATTCAGTGCTGCATATACTTGAAATATTAATTATCCCTATATTTTCTTCAAAAACTTCTGGTGTGCCCTACACACGCATGCGGCCTGCACAGAATGTTGCAAAATTGCATGTCAATACTTCGGAGAAATATTCCTCATATCTGGAGGATGAAAAAATGTTATATGAACATATGTCTGCAAACACTTTGTTTCTTTATTACAGCCCGTAGTACATAACATAGTGTATGGCCCATGGGCTGGATCATGTTAGTGTGGAATGCCATTGCAGCTGTAATTGGCAGCCCCATACAAGCTCCTGAGAAGCCCTGGTTTGAATCCACTAGACATTAATTTGTGGAGACTTTTAAAAGCACATGCAACCTCAGTGGACGATGTGGACACACTATCTAACCACATTGTAACGGGTTACGAAACAATCAGTAATTTTCCAGGGATTCATTAATGCATCCAGGTATCCATGCAACGGTGGATTGATGCATATGTTTGTGCTGATGGAGGGCATTTTGAACATTTCCTTTAGTGCCCATGATAAGCTTTCACACATGTATAAATAATTCCTATGCAGTTCCTACTGTTCCAGGTGTAGTGTCATAGTGTGAGGTGTCGTGTATCATGCAAATGAATACTGCGATGGCATTCCACAGTAACATGATCCAGCCCACGAGCGTACACTGTACATTATGTATTACGAGCTGTAATAAAGAAACTAAGCGTTTGCGGACTTGTTCATATAACCTTTTTTCATCCTCCAGATTTGAGGAATGTTTCCCCGAAGTATTGACATGTAATTTTGTAACATCATGTACACATGTAATAGTAAAAGAACTAGAACGAGAGCTAGCAAAGTTACCTCCATCAGAGGCAGAGAACAACACTCTATTAATTTTACTACCTACAAAAGGATCAGATAGCACACGTCTTGAACACCAGTTGATAGTACAATATGGAGACACTCTCCTAGGTCTTGGCCATCAGTGGATACAGAACCCTTTCTTAGAAATCCCTCCTACCACATCTCAGGAAATCTCTTTCAGCCATTGCACCACTCGGCTACTGTTCCGTTGCTGACCAGCTCATCGAGCCAGCAGACGAGAAGTGTGCAGCTGCCTCACTTCCAAAAGGTAACGCTTTGGAAGAGGGTGGTCAATGTAACACCTAGCTTTATACCCATATGCAAACCCACTCCACCTACCTTCTACACAAGGGTTTTGCCTAAGCATTCTTAGGGTTCCTGGTAATGTTGGAGTCTGTCGTGTGTTAAAACTAGATCTTCTTATCGCAGAACATTAAATCTAATCAGTAGTTTAAGCCAACATGGAGAACACCGCTTTGGATGGAGCGTGTTAATTAAGGGCTTGTGTTCAATCTCCGACGGTGGTAGGATTTCCATTTAACTACGACTACCTTCTTGTAGGATGATCTTTTATTGTGAGGTTCTATTCCTCATACACCACCGAGCCAATAGTGCTCCAGTGAGGCTTCAACTTTATACAACAGCAGATAACACACAATTAAAATTACGCACAAAAATATTAAACAACTTGTAAAATGTAAATTTTCTATAATCGTACATTGTCAGTAATTACTACGAATCTGAAATTATGAAACAAAAACAAAGAATTTCTGCAAAACAGGTGAAGCCAGGCCTTAAAATAAACAGCTCAGGCACCGGTCAAGACATAAGCACCCACCTGCAGCAAAACAGAAATGTGAAATACTACCTCGCCCCCACCCGGGGGTTTCCACTGCCCAAATGTTAGCACTGCCCTGAGTGGAAGGGCGCACTTTCATTTAGATTGTCCCATATACCAGGACCAACATGCCGCTATCAATGGAAACAACTGGTAAACTGGGCCGCCAGGTACCAGCAGTAATCCCACCAAGATTGATATACAAACTCGAGGCAATACCAGTGCTGGAAAGGAGAACGGGCCTGCAGTCCTCAGCAAATTCATGCTGTGAGACCAAGGTGAGTTGGGAACGAAGAACAATCCCACAGAGCTTGCACTGTTTCTTCACGACTACGAAACCATCAACTGAGTATCATGATGCCCTGCAGACCTGGGTGTCAGCTTCTGTATGATAGTCCATTGAGCCTCCACCAAAGTTGGGCTCATTCCATAGTACACCACACAGCCCCCAGTTCTAGCAATGTCACCTCCGTCACCTACATACAGACATGTCTACTGGTGAGTAGGTCTAACACAGCCTGGTTGCAGGCAACCCGTGATAATTGGCACCTGCCTTGGTGGTCTAGATGTATCCTATCCCTACAGATGGCTGTCCATCAGGGGTACCAAAAGCACATTCTGGTTGTGCAGCAGGGATGGCAAGCTCTCATCCTTACACTGCTCTACCCCTGCACTCGGCTCTGGCCAGATGGGAATAAATTCTCATCGTATAGACTCCTCTTGACAGCTTTTTTCTGTGCAGCTGACTGTCTGCCGGTTTCTGCCAGCTAGCTTTGTCCATAAGACGATCCACCTTGCTATGCATACCAGTTCATCTCCTGAGTAGTCACCTTGCTAATTACATACTAATAAGTCCATATCGTCATGCTGGCACTCCCATGCCGGTCACCTAACTGTTGCTTTTCAGGAGTTGCTCTTGCCCCACTGTTCTCTACTCATGTATTCAATGCGCTATCTTGGATTTTAAGTTACCTTGCCCTTCAGGCATCATGAGCACAAGCTAGCATACGTATATGAGGTTTATCAATAAACCCATATATTGATTCTCTCCAGTCTTACCTCTTGGCTTACCCTTGTTCCTTCCCAACAATCTGCCATCCTCTCAGGCTCACATCTAATATACATAGGGAACTGCTCTCTGACTCAGTCTAGGTGTCTGGCAAGGTTCACTACAAAACCTATTTAAAGTAGACTTGACTACCGGTGATACTGCTGCTTCCCTAGGCTCTAGAGTGTAGAAGTAGTGATACTTCCCACCTCCCTTAGGGGTACAGGCACTTCAAATGTAGAAAACGTTACCTGTCTCAGGTAAGTGTCTGGCAAATACATACTGCTGCTTCTCTGGACATCCTCCTCTCCCCACAGAGCAGGGAGGGAAAAGGCTGCAAATATTGGAGCTGATCACGCTAAATGTTAAGTGGAACAGGGAGTTAACTGTCAAAGAGTGTATTTTCGCTTACGAGAGGGGGGGCAGCATGTCAACAATACATCAGCACCATCTTGTCAAGCTCTTGACAAGCACCATAAAGGACCAGAGATTGAGTTCTACCCATGGCCATATCAACACTGCTGCTAACCCCGTCTAAATGCTATCACGCCACAGCCTGACCAACCATCACCACATCAGTTGATAGCCATGTCACTTTTCACTCTTGTCTGCCATCAACTAAATCTATCAGCACACCCACTGTGTTTGCTTTCTGTGGCAATGACTCGACTCAATCCCATTTCTACTCTGCCATGGCCCAAGAAATGTGTTATAGAGATCCCAACAGAGGTTTTAAAATAATAAACTCCCTGTTAATAGAACTCCGTGGTTTTTCCGGCTCCTAAAGGGGAGAAGCTTGACAACCACACAGATCCAAGTTGCACATCAACGTAGGAAATTCCCCATTCTCATTGAAGATAATATTCTATGACAGATGTACAACAAAAATTCATTTCAAATTACTGCTCTAAAATGTTTAATTATATACTTTGTGATCATACTTGTAATTAAGGTTCTGCATGCATTAAAGAGTACGGAATGTAATGCTTGTGAGCACTGCCTTGCCAGTTCTACCATGTACCATATCTAAGTCTCAAACTAAACAATCTAAACTCTAATTTTGTATGTGCATGGTTACTCATCATTTTGCTATAAATTATATCATTATATATATGGTGTACAATTAGCATTTTTTGTTTTTTTTTTTTGTTTTTACAGATAGAACAAGAATTTCGTTGTTATTTCATCAAAATAGGGAATTTCCTGTTATTCTCAAAAACTAGTAAAATTTATTTAAAAAACTGTTTTATCACAATTGCAAATTTTCCATGTTTCTACATATGATAAGAGCTTGCAGTCCAGGATTGCCTGTGTTCTCAAATTTTTTGACTGGTATTTGTTTCTGTCCTCCCCCTACAAGTAATGATGATGCAAAGTATAGTTCCTTCATCTTGAAAAACCCTTACATGCAGATACAGCATTGAGTGATGCATCTTGCTTCCACTATCAGAATATTTTGAAACCATCTCATGTATCTATGTTGAAATCTACACTGTCATAAAAAAGCTGCAAAAATGATAACCATGTTTTTTTTTATAATAATGTAAATTAAAGTACATGACTCAATTTTACAGTTATTATTGTAGGTTCAGGTTCCAAAAATAATGTGAAAATATACCATGTCATACACCTTGGACGAACTCTGGACAGTGTTGGACAAACCTTTGAAAATTGTGGGATGTTCTCAAAAAATAAAGAGTCGCTGTCAAACAAAACTGGCAGGCAAAATTATTTTACCCAGTTTTTTGCATGCGTGGTGTTAAACTTTAAAAATCTCAAATTTCAAAGTTTTATAAAATAATCATTTACAAAAGTATGGTAGATGATTTTCTTTACAAACACTAACAAAAAATTACCTTTCATTACACAATGGAAACTAAACAATGTCAGACTATGCACATTTAGGCTGATGTAGAGAATCACTGTTATTAGCTACTGCCAAGCAAAACCCCAGTTCCCTATATACACAGTCTGCAAACCACATCAGCCATCCACTCTCAACAACAGAAGGCACCCACCTTCATCACGGTCCTCCTTCTCCTTTCCCTTGTCCTTATCGCGAGTGTGCAGGCTGTCATCGTTGTCGCGTGGTCGGCCGGCGTCCCCGCTGCTGAACTCCTCCGAGATGCTGCGAGCTGCTAATCAAATCACTGACATCACAATAAAGAATCTTACATATTATCCTGCACAAAGTCACTTAAATGTAGCACTTTACCAACTGCAACATTCACCACTGGGCTTGAACTAGAATAATTATCTTTTACCTAACATCTCGTTGTGCACATACTGTACATGCAATCTTTAGGTGCAAACAATTTCAACCAAAAGGACCTTCTAGACATTCATTTCTTGATCAATACTGTAATAATTTGAGAGCTGTTGAGTTGAGTTAAGTCGAGTTGAGAGATTTGGGCGGCTCTTAAGAATAAGGTCTTGAGAGCCAACGAGGGTGAAGTGAGATGAGAATGGAGCAGCATCAGAATGCAGGGGCGAAGGAAACCTGCCAACCAGCGACATCGTCCAGCACAATTCCTACTTGCGCTCAGTCACTGCAGCCCCATGGCTTTTGAAAGTAAACTTTCTGAATTTTAAAGGAAACAAATCAATACATAGTGCAGAGTATTAAAGTTTACCACAGAGGGATTCAATCCAATTCTCATTTGGTACTTAACAAAATAAAATAGTGGCAAACCAGTTAAAAAGTAACTTTTGTAATTTTTTTTAGGCAACCGACAATATTTAGTATTACATTATATCTGCATATAAGTGATGAATAAGAATGGATCATCACCTAGGAAATGAATTTTTTATAGTACAATTCAAATAAAATATTGGTATGATCATATTATTTCTATGTATGTGTTGTGTTTAGAGACAACAGTTTATTAGGGAAATACTTACCATTGACAAATCTTACCTGTCTGCCATGTTCTACATCACAATACCCCTAATACCAGGTGGCCCAGTAAAATACGTGGTTTATTGTTTCTTCAGGGTTCCCACAGAAAATTGCCCCTCAAAAATCCTAACTTTTCCAAACCAAAAAGGGAAAAAAATTTCAACAAAAATAATATGAAAAAATTTTCAATTAGAAGCAAACATTATGTAAATTAAATTAACAAATTCTCTAAGAATGGTTGCATCATCAGTTTCAGACATCTTCACAATTATATAAAATTGTTCATTGATCATGTCATTACCCAGAATTGTTGATCCAAAAATTTTAATAACATCCGATTGAAATTGTAATATATTGCATGCATAGTTATATAAAATGTTTACTGATTAAGGTGAATCAGGGAAAATGTGCAACTGTCTGATAATTTTAAAGTTCCTCTAATAATAGTGCTGTATTTTGTTGAGCAAGTAGTTCCATATACAAACCACCAGATCACACTAATGTTAACTACTACCTTAAGATGAGATAATAAAGTGGCGCATGTTGCTTCAGGTCAGATGCCAAGTTCGGAATTGTTTTTTTTTTTTCCATCCAAAATTCAACCACTATTTCTTAATGACATTTGAAACTTTTTTTTCGAGATAGATCATGCATTACATGTTGTGTTTTCACAAAATAATTAGCTTTTTCTCCAATCTTCAAGACATAGAGAATTGAGCCCAGGAGGCCGATTAAATATTGATATCTACGAGGTCACATGCAAAAAATTTGTCTGCACTTTCCCTGATCGACCTTACTTCATTACACAGAGTAAAGAAAAAGAATTTAACAATATTTTATTTTGGATTTTGGGGTTTTCTTAAATTTTTCCTCAAAATACTAATATCTTTTCTATCTCATCTTCCACTTCTTCAAACTCCATTCTCTTAAGTCTCATCTCTTCCCTAAATGTTCCAAACTCATTTGCAATATTCCTTTTTTTTCTCTTGCCTTCTTTGCAACACTCTTCTGCTGATATTTATATCCCAGGAAACCTTTCTACTTACCTCTGACTGTCATTACCTAAAGTAATACATATCCTACCATTCATAGGTACATGAATTACCCCACTGTAGTACTTAACAGCATCGCAAAAAGTCCCTTGGGCAATGAGTGAATCCATGTAGGTTTTCCTTCAATAGTAATTTATTTATTTAAAATGCAACTACAAGAGAGGCACTGCCAAGTGAAAGGATTACAGAGAGTTCAACAACCTTCCATAGATGTTTATAGTTGGCTTTCCAACTCATCTGAGAAAAATCTCATCCAAGCCAACATCTGCAGTAGCTTCAAACTTGTCAAAGTCAAATATTATATCATGGATATGATGGGACAATTATGGTATTATAGCAAAGCACTACGCTTTCCTAGTCAAAATCATATTTTCACGAGCAATTCCTGGCTGATGGCACAGTATTCAGATATTCAGAAAATTACTGACTTTTACTGACCAATTTTGGAATTCCTGACTATTCCTTACTTATCCTGTCTTTTACTAAACAATTTACAAATTCCTGACTGTGGGAACCCTGTTCTTGCATATAAAACCACAAAAAAAATTAAAAGAAAGCTGTAGAAATGTATTCAGTAATCTTAAAATACATCACATTTTTTCCCCCAACAGTTAAGTTCCTCTAAATGCAATCTTTGAAACCAACCATAGCACTGAAAGATGGAATTTAACTTTTCACATCATTCTTTTCCTTAAACTGATTTCCTGATTCCAAAAGAATGTCCTAACATTTGTACTGATTTTTTAACGCATCATAACATAGAACGCTCGCAATTAGGCTACCGCCCGGAGGCACGATCTCTCACCTCTTCTTCACCCAACCAACTCCTTTTTCACTCCCTTCTTGAATTTACCAACCCCTCTCACGGATACCAATTCCTCTTTCAACACATTCCACTCCCTCACAGACCTCACAAGCATGGACTGCCTACCCCGCTCCGTTCCCCTCCACACCCTCAAGCTTCTCACTGTTGTTTACTCTTCCTCTAAATACCCCCTTACTTAGCTTGCAGTATAGCCCTCCCCATCCTCCCTCTTCATTCACCACCCTGTACATCCTGACTAGCCATTCAACTTTCCTCCTGTCCTTCAATGAACTCCACCCCATTTCTTTCATCATCACTGATGGCCTATAGTTCCCTTCTTCCTCATCATCCTGCCTCTGCCTTCTCCACCTACCCTTTACCCATCTTGCTGCCCTTCTTTGCACCTTTTCCAGTTCTCGCACCTCCACCTCCACATACGGGTCCCATACTGCTGCAGCATATTCTAACATTGGCCATACCATTGTGCCATACGCCTTCTCCTTCACTTCACAGCTGACTCCATTGAACACCCTTCCCAGCATACCCAGAGCCCTTCACTAATATATTTTGGTAGCCTTATAACAACATCAGAGCGAGGGGAGAAAGCTCTTTCCCTATGTACTTCAGGAATTCATATTTCCATATCCAAATGAAACTCTTTTAGTTCATCACGAAATATGCACATTAAATCTTTTTCCAGACATGTATATTGTACTGAAATATTAGTTATCTCTAGCATATATTGAGTATACAAAGGGCCTGGCTAGGTTAAAGTGTTTACGGAAGCTGTCTTAAAAGTTTACAAACTATGGTTATTAGAAAAACACTTATGAAATTTAAATTGTACAACCAGATATACAGTACTGTGTTTAGAATATGGAACACTAATGTGCATAATACATAACAGATATCAAGTGCAGCAGGGATGCTTGTGGGGTCAGCAAAACATGAAAAGTAATGCATACTAGGAAAGCACACACATCAGCATGCATTAATATAATAATGACTGGGACAAAATGTACATACCGATACAAGTTACAAGTAAAGTACATTGACACTCCAGCTGAATGATGCACTGAAAGAATCAAAACTGTCCTTCATTAATCAGTGTGTTTCATAGTGACAAACCCTAAACACAAATAAATAACCTTACAAAAGGAATGAGGGCATCTATAAGTAGAAAGTGCACCCAACACAGTAATAGCACTCAGCAGGGAATCTCCAATAACTGTCATCTGTGAAGACATGACATCATGAAGACCTTAAAATGGAAAAGTAATAAAGCTGTCAAGAGAACTACAGTAACCTGGCAAAGCATGGGGGTTGAAGACGACTAGCCTTTCTAGCTTATGCAAACATCAGCCAAATAAATATTCCTCAAACAAAAATCCAGACTATGGTGTCAAACTTTTGAAATTATTAAAATATTTTAACTCGAAAATTAATATAATATTCCCATTCTGGCAGTGAGTATTAGACTGTAGTTGTGCATATTTTGGGCTGCCCTTGGTGACTGTCAGAATGAAATTTATCAGATAAAAAAAAAATCAACCTTACAACTTAACATTATAACTTTTAATATGTCATCACATTTGTAAACCAGTTATGTTACTGAATGGTTACATATTTCATAGACGTGTTTTGTCATCATTACTATCTTAGTGAAGTAGAGACTGCATCACATTTAACAGATCTCGTAGCCTTACCATGATGACCTGCAGCAATGCATCGGATAACATAAATTTGCACTTATTTCAAAAGGGATATAAAAAAATCTTCGAGCCCCAAAGAGCATAATTCGTGGGTCTTCGCCTGTTATCTATCATTCACAAAAAAATGTGTGAATTGACGGAGTCATTTTTAAGGATTGATTTGAGTTTTTGTGCCAGGTGAAACAAAATATTTAAAGGAGTGCGGTTTACCTATCAAAGTTGTCTTGCTAATTGAAAATGTGCCAACATATCCGACAGCTAATGTACTGATCATCACCTAATATGACTGCACTGGTATAGCCAATGGACCACAGGTTTCTTGAGAATATCAAGTGAGTCTACAGATGGTAGATGTTAAGTCAACTGATAGAAGATGAAGGAGAACATGGTATGGTGGAGATTCTAAAGTCATTCAATGTTAAGACTGTTATTTATATGGTTGCTGAAAATTGGGAACAAGTAGTAACAAAGCCCCTTGATAACATCACGAAAGAAGGTATGGCCTAGTGAGCTTGACTTGCCATACAACAATATTGAACCAATAGGAGAAAAAGTGTAAAAGGAAAAGACTCCAAAAAAAAATCCAACCTCAAGAATTTATGGATAATTTTCAGAAGATTGATGGGCTCAGATGTTGATGTCAAATATATTGGAAGTTGGTTGGAAGGAGACCATAATGGAGGATACGACACAATTGACTATGAGGAAATCATTGGATCCTGTTCATCTAAAGATGCTGAAAATAGTGAAGAGACAGATGAGGATAATGATGAACAATCTGCATTTATGAGTCACGCCGAAGCAATATCCCAGTTCGATGAACTAATTGTCAGGTGGAGACAAAACCTGCTGAGCCTCTAATGCTAAAAAGTATGCACAATTGTGTGACTCGCAAGCATGCAGCAGAAGCTTACAAGTTACTTTTCCAAGAAATAGGTATACTTTACATGTGCTTGCTATGTGTGATAAAGTGTTTGTAGGTTCTACTATTTAAAAGTCCTACCATATTTAAAAAACCAATACCACTTTGTGTATGAATTTTTTTTGCTAGAAATTAAAAACATTTACTGGAGAGGTCGCACTACCTTATTATAATTTAATCTGTATTAATAATCATACAATTTATATAGGTTTAGTTACAATTTTCATAAATTATATTTACACATAACCATAAAAAAAGTTTATGTTTATAAGTTTCCTATGACACATTGTCATATAAGTGACAAATCTGTAGAGGAATAATGATTCTGGCTTGAAAACCAATTTTAAGAGTACATAATTTAATGAGGGCAGCAATTTTATGAAGTAATTCTCAGGAATGAAAATTGATTACAAATACGTTTGCTAGTTCACAATGATGAAATATATGAGTTGTAGTGTCACTTTTCTTAATTGGTATGCAAGAAAAAAAACCCTACAAAAATCTCAGTTACTGTTAGAGACAATAAAATTTAGGAGTGTTTTTTAAGGTTGGCTATACTGGAGTGTAGTGAACAGTTATGATGGACGAATAAAATAAATGTGTGTGGTTATGTTGTTATGGGCTTGTTTTATTTATTTCAACAGGTTATGGGCCCAGTACTAATGCTCGTGTTATTGAACAAGTACCCGAGCTGCGCGGTTATTGAATAAGTGACTGAGTAGCAATCATTTAAATGTATGAACGGTCTGAAGTCGTGCGAAAGTTCGGTGCTGGTATACCTTTGTTTAACGTCCAAAATGGAGTTTGAAAATTCAGACAGACTAGTAAAACTGGTGAATGAAAACAACTGGAGTGTGTAGAAATTTCAGTTGGTCGTTATTTTTAAATCAAGAGATTTATATGGGGTTGTGTCAGGCAGTGAGGTTAAACCGTGAAAGACAGACAATATTTGTGATGCAGAGTTTCAAGCAGGCTTGAAGTTGTGGAATGGCCGTGATAGTAAAGCACAAGAGGTAATTGTAACGCGGTTGGAAGAAGGCCCGATAACGCACCTGTTAACATGTGATTCAGCCAATGAAATGTGGGTGAAATTGTTGTCTACTTATGAGCAACAATCTGAGGTGAGTCTGCATCAGTTACAGCAAAAGTTTTTCAATACGAGATATGAGAGTGAAGGACTAGCAATCTATATTTCAAAGTTGCAAGAGTTAGCAGTTTGCCTTAAACAGCATGGGGAAAAGATTTCAGAGCAGATGCTTATGACTAAAATTATTGTGTCTTTGCCAGATAAGTATACCTAAGCATTCTGTGTCAGCTTGGGAGTCGGTCTCTGTTAATAATCAAAAGCTAACGGAAATGACATCTAGGTTATTAATTGAAAAAGAATGGATAGGAGATAAGTCCTCAGTGGAAGAGACTTTGATGTCTAGAAGATGTGTTAGGTCTAATTCCCTTAAGTGCCACAGTTGTGGCAAGCTAGGTCATGTTAAAGCAAACTGTTTCCAAAACAAAGATAGAGAAGGGGTAAAGGAATATTAACGTGCTTCTACTGTAAAAAGGCGGGCCACTTCATAAAAGACTGCAGATTAAGGATTGCAAAAGATGGAAAAAGGAACAGTAGTGGCACTCAGAACAAGACCTGCACAAATGCATTTATAAGTGCAGCGTTATTTGGGGAAAGTTTGAATTCAGAGGGCTGGTATGTCGATATATGTCCTGAGCATATGTGCTCACAAAGAAATTTGTTTTCACAACTTAAGTGCTTACAGGAAACAAGAAATATTGTGATAGACAATGGTTCGAGGTTATAGTGGCTGAAGGGATTGGAACTGTGAAGGAAGAGGCACTTAATGAAGATTCTTCGGTGAGTTCAGAGCTATAAGATGTATTGTTCATCCCAGATATTAAGTTCAATCTGTTTTCTGTAGGTGCTGCTCTGAGAAAGGGGTATGAAATGACGCGGAATGAAAAAAAATGTAAGTTAGTTAAAAACATAATGTTTGTGCCATTGGACTCCAGCAAGGGAAATTGTACAAAATGGAATTTAAGCATACGTTAGAGTCAGCTGTACCATGTTAGGTTCTGAGGAGAAGTGTACACTGCGTACCTGGCATGAGAAGCTGGTACACCAAAATGTGCAACAGCGAAATCTGTTATTGAAAAGCATCACATAGCGGTTGCAATCCCAGACGATATTTTCTGTGAACTTTGTACTGCAGAGAAGCAACACAGACAACCTTTTCCCTCAAGCAGAACCAAGACTACAGATATCTGTGAAATCATCCATGCGGACATTTGTGGAACAATGGAATCAACGACCTTAGGAGGGGCAAGGTACTTCCTGCTGATAGTTGATGACTTTAGTAAATACAGGTTTGTGTATTTCCTAAAACACAAATCAGAACCTGTAGAGAAATTGAAAGTATTTCTGCACTTAGCCAAAACATATACAGGGAATGAAGTAAGAATACTATGAACAGGCAATGACACACAGTTGGTGAATCAGGAAATTATAAGGGTGACTGAAACCTTGGGCATTCGGCATCAAAAGGCTGCACCGTATTGCCCAAAACAAAATAGTAAGGTAGAGCGCGAGATGCGAACCATAGTTGAAGCGGCTAGAATAATTCTACAGGCCAAAAATCTGGAAAAACATTTGTGGACTGAAGCAGTAAACACTGCGGTGTATGTAATTAACGGGACAGGCAGGAGCTCTATAAAAGGTAAGAGTCCGTATGAAGTGTGATTCGACTCGGAGGCACACATAAAGGAACTTCATGTATTTGGTTCAGAAATCTATAACCATATTCCCAAGGAGAAAAGGGAGAAGTCCGATTCTAAGGGCGTAAAGGGAATCTTTGTAGGTTACCAAGAAAACTCGAAAGCCTTCAGAGTTTATATTCCTGGCCTAAGGAAAATAGAGATCTCAAGAAACATTATCTTCAGGCAGGAACCAAGCAACATAAAAGAAGTGGTACCATCTGTTTGTGAAAGTGGTAGAAATATTAGTGACACTGAAGAGAGAGGAAATGCAGAAACTCAAGCAGACCCCACTCTGTCAGAAGAGGAGGAGAAAGACTTTAAAGGTTTTGAGCCTAGAGGAGAAACCATTGTAACTAGTGGGTGTAGTGAACCACCTTCGCACACTAAGGCTGAGGCCACTACAATGGCTAAAGATACACGTCATATTACAGGGGAAGAAGAACTAGTCATAGAAAATAATCAGATTGCCTGAGGGACCGCACATGTTTAAAGAAACCTCAAAGGCTCAGTACATACAAAACTGATTTTTGTGCATTAGCAGAACCCCTTAGTTACCAGGATGCCATGGAGAGTGAGAACAGTGCAATGTAGAAACTTGCTATTGACACTGAACTGAAATCTATAGAAGAAAATAATACATGGAATGAAGTAGTAGCCACGGATGATTGTCACATAATAGGATCTAAGTTGGTGTTTAAAATCAAACATGAACAGAATGAAAAACCAACACAGTACAAAGCGCGGTTGGTTGCAAAGGGCTTTAAGGAAAAGAATGTCTCGGATATGGGGGAAATCTATGCACCAGTTGCAAAATTAGGAACAATGAGAGTCTTGCTATCTGTTGCAAATCAACTAGACCTACCAGTTTACCAGATGGACGTTCAAAGCACCTTCCGTTACGAAAATATTGATGAGGAAGTTTTCTTAGCCAAACCTGAAGGAATAAAATGTGATGGAATAACTGTGTATCAAGTGATAGAACATGAGGGTTTCTAGACATCTAAACACGACTACTGTTTGTATGGGAAAACATCCTCAAAATTCAAAATATACGTGCTGTTATATGTAGATCTACTGGTAGTAGGAGATAGTGAGAATGAAATTGAAAAGCTGAAGGCAGAAATTAAATGAAAACATCAAAATAAAAAATTTCGGGGAAACTTCAAATTACTTGGGAATATGGATATCTCAAGACAAAAAATCAGGCATTCTACAGATAAATCAAACCTATTTCTTGAAATCTGTCTTAGCAAAGGTATGGAATGGAAAATTGTAGACCTGTAGCATCCCCGATGGACCCTTCCTTCAAAATATTGAAAACTGACGAAATGTCTGAAGACAAGGAATTGGAAACAAGATGTCGCCAGCTGATTGGGAGTCTTGTGTATGCAGCAGTGGGGTCAAGACCGGACTTGAGTGCTACAATTGGTTTTTTGAGCAGGCACCAGAACAGTGCAAGTGATCAGTTACGGACAGCCTTGAAACGTGTCTTGCGTTACATCAGAGGAACTCTAGAACTGTCACTAGTGTACAAACATCAGGAGACAACTCCAGGGGTACAGGGATATGTCGACGCTAACTGGGGAGGCGACCTAGATGACAATAAGCCAACATCAGGGTTTGTGTTTCAAGTTCAAGGTTGTACGGTGACATGGGCATCAGTGAAACAACCCACAGTGGCGCTCTCATCAACAGAGGCTGAGTTGAGTACATGGACCTCAGCTCAGCTGCATCCGAGGCTTGTTAGTTAAGAGGAGTTCTTGGTGACCTTGGTGTTATTCAGTAAGGTGGTGTGTGCTTATCTACGAGGACAACCAGGCAGCCATTAGTGTCGAAGAATCCTGATAACCAAAAAAGACTGAAGCATGTGGACATTTGCCACCACTTTATTAGGGAAAAAATCCTTGAGGGCATAATTGAAGTATGGTATGTTAGTACTCATGACCAAGTGGCAGATGGGCTCACAAAATCACTTAACAGGCCCCTATTTCTCAAGTTTATAAAAGGTCTTGGACTGGCAGTCTGTGAGCCAAATACTGAATTTTAACCTCTATATTTCTTGTCTTGTTTTTGTTTGCCTAGTCTGTTTGTTATGAGTGAATATTTTGTGAGTGAATTCAATTCTGTTAAGTGTGTGTCGTTTAACAGCATAGTCTTTTTAAGTTGAAGTAACTGGCAATTTATTGATGTATAATTTTATTGAGAGAGGGGGGGGGGGGGGTGTGTGTTTAAGAGACAATAAAATTTAAGAGTGTTTTTTAAGGTTGGCTATAGGCCTACTGGAGTGCAGTCAACAGTTATGATGGACGAATACAAGAGCTGTGAGCGGTTATGTTGTTATGGACTTATTTTATTTATTTCAACAGTTACTGTATCCGTAAAAAAATGTGGTAGTGGCGGTTTGGAGTGAGCATGCCACACGGCACCTGCAAGTCAGTCTACCTGTTCTATGCGTGACACATGACGTCACACAGGGGAAGCTTTCTTCTACACTCACCCCTCTCTGCTCAAACACTTGCCACTGGCCAATAACAGCACCAGTTATACATCCACCCTTCCCTCCCCCCTTCAAACCATAGTCTTATAATCGCTTTGTCATCTGCAAGCAGTGTCTGGTTTTCAGATAATTTTTTATGATTTTACTGTTAAAGTTTGATTTTAGCTTCTCTGTTAGGTTTTCTACTTACACAGTGTTTATTGAATTATACTTTAATTTATGTTTTCAGATTTCTATCTTGTCCTTTTGTCTTATTGATGACACATGCATAGTTCCACTCGAGTGTGTTTACAATTTACAAAAGAGAAAATACAGTCCACAATGCTTGTAAAATCCCTTTCCTCCCCCTTAAAATGTTCATATGTGCACATCTTAAGTGTGAAGGAGTCAAACTGGGTCAAATTTAAAGACGATGTCTCAGCACACTTCCTAAAAATTACAATGTATCCTGTTCAAACTTAATGTCTGGCATCAATGAGTGGTTGTCGTAACTTTCTATGGTATTATGTTATCCTGAATACATGTACGTATTAAAACTAATATTAGTAATATTACAATTGATTCTCCCTCCAGAATTTGTTCTTGTTCTTGTTGAAAATTATGATGCACTCTGCTTAAAATTAATTTTTGTCATCAAAGAGTGATCATCTATTAACTTTCTTTGGTACTATTTATTCTAATGATATCTAAATGTCAAAATTAATATATCTATATAGTTGTGATAAAACTGCTGATTATACCCACGAGAAGCAACTGAAAATTAAATTTGTACTTCCTGAAAATTACGATACATCCTGTTCAAACTTAATTTTTGGTGAACAAGTGGTTATATGTAACTTTCTGAAATATTATTTCATTCTGAAGATGTCAAAAATTAATTTATATATTTGCAATAAAACCACTGATTTTCCTCCAGAAGCAACTAAATATCTATTTTTCACTCAATAAATGTGACTCAGTCGCCCCGTGTTAACATTATTTTCGGGACAAGGGGAGGTCGTATATACCATTCTAGAGTATACTTTTATTCAGAGGATGCCTGTGTATTGAAATAAAATTAATATCTCAATAAATTCTGTAATTTTTTTTTGCAAGAAGTTACTGAAAATAGATTTTGTACTCACTAAAATTATTGGGTGCCCATGTTTACATTTTTTTTTAGACCAGGGAAGGTCTGATATACTGTTCTAGGTTATCCTTTATTTGGAAGACATCTATTGAAATAAACTAATATTTCATTCCAAAAACCTGTAATTTTTTGCACCAGAGACAATTACAAACTGACTTGATGTTAAAAATGCACTTTTAATGGAATTTTTTAATTTTTTGGGAGTCAAAATTGGTTTCCAACAATTTTTCGAGAGCAGCAAATTTATGAGGCCATTCTTAGGAACTGTGAGGCCTCATAATGTATAATTCTGCTACTGAAAGTTAAAAAAAAAAACTTTAAGGAAGAATTGGGCCACTGATGAGCCAAGGATCAAGCCTGGATTTTTGTGGTGGGGGGTTTGCATGATGATTGAATATCCACCTATGTCCACTATATTAAACGTACACATACACATACTTTGTAGACAACTAACATTTATCACCTGACTACTGCTCATTAACAATTCAGTCTAACTAATTGTAACATCTCAAAAATATATGTTACTAATAAATGGACTTACACAGGCATGTTTGCAATTAATATTTACCCTGAGTCCACATAAACTCCTCCACTGAAAAATTCTCCAACACACTTGGGTCAGAAATACAACTGAGAGGTCCTGAAAATGGACAACTCAAATGTTAATCACTGAGCTGGCAAGGGAAAATGACATTAATCAGCCACTGACTTGAAACTAAGACAGTGAGATGATGCCATTGAACAACAACTATGTTCATGCACATTAATATAACCAGTGTAGTACATCACTTACCAAGTTGCGCTCTGAGGTGGTGGCAGCTGGGACACTAGCCATGCATGAGGCACTAAGCTCACAACACAGAAAGAGAGAGAGAACGCAGGCAAAAACAACAGCAACAGCAGGCATGCAACATGCGTGCTCCTAAAACAGCAACACACATCTCATCACTGCTCGCCGCACATGCTGCAACTCTAGACACATTGTTTGTAATTTGCCATACTACAGGGCAAACCAACACAGCTGTGTCATGTTGTCTCATTTAAGCAGCTCCATGCAATTCACAAACATTAGTTCACATACACAAACAGTTCAATTTAAGTACAGTGTTCTCAATTACGTCAGAAGTTTTCATTTTCTGCAGCTGTAAAAAGATTCTCACCATAGAGAGTGCAGCATTGTTCAGCTTTAAAAATTGTTTATACAAATTTAAACATTTTAACCAACACTATCAGTACTTACTTTTGTGTACTAAATATGTATTGCTACGTAGTTCCAACTTTGATGTTTTAGGAATACGGAATCTGCAGTTCACAGCAAAAAATTGAACATGTTAAATGTGATGACGCAGCAAAACCAAAATAATTTACAGCATTCATTTATGACTAACATACATATCCAGACATTTCTGTCGCTAAAATTTGTACAATATTTATAAATATAAACTATATTACTGCATATACTAAATCAATTAAATTCTAAACAGAGTAGAAAGAGTTGCTAGGAGAAGTTCTCTGCATCTAAGGACACCATATTTCAGACTCACCAGGAAAGGTGTGGCAATCCACTACAGGCCTACACACTGAATACTACATGAAAAATACACTATGTACGAGTGCCACCCTACAAACAAAATATTATAAAGAAAAAAATTTTTATTTTTATTTTTGTACTAAATATAACCTCACCTTTACAACACATTGATCAAGCAATATCCCAAGTAAAAATAATTCTACAGGTATTTACATGCTTATGCTACTCTGGTGGATAAAAGTGAAGATACTGAAGATAAACATGTATTTTGTCTCGAGACCATTTAAAATTTACCTTGAGAAAAATTTCCTGTCAAAACTAGTGACAAAAATACCCAGTTTAGCCAATTTTGCAGTTATAGAAAACAAATGAAAATATGATCAGCTGTAAGTAATTCTGATAGTTAACATGTGGTCTACATATAGACCTACCGTATTAAACATTACTTTAAAGCTATTGTCATGAAAAACACACCTTCCTACAAACTGCAGTATTTAATCATATTTATTGCATAGTTGATAAGTAAAACATTGGACAGTGACAACACAGAATGAGGTAAAAGTGGAATTGATGTGTAAATGACCTTTGCAACACTGTAGAACAAGTATGAAGATAATGCACACAGTCAAAATGATATAGT